>JACXIT010000189.1:420530-622103 GCA_014737525.1 Bombus difficillimus | reverse complement strand
TTTTTTAACGTCTGTGACATACACGCACCCACTCACACGTACACGCACACACGTGCATACATAGGTATACCGATACACTGGAACGAATACGCGCGCCGCGCGCGAACCAACACGACACACCTAATACATATATATATATATATATAAATAAAAGGAAAAGCAGATATACCAACGCATAAGTACACGTACATACACATTTATACAAAATGTACACAGGTGATGTTCTTTCAGTAGTCGCAATTATAAATCGCCGAGCCGCGTGGATCGTGATCAGAAACGCGTTCGAGCTTTTCTTACAGCGCCTCCTCGTTAACGTTTCATCGAGCACACCGGCTCGCTCGTTAGTCCATTTTTAATTTCATTCCCCTTTCTGCCGACGCGACGTCGAGAGTCCTTCCGTGCGACCACCTTTCTTTTTTTCCGTCGAGATATTTTCGATTCCTCGAAATCTCTTCTACGTCTCACGCTCCGGTTCTTCGTTTAAACGGGCAACCAATTAATCGACGTTTCGTTGCTACCGTTGGTCGTCGGCCGATTCGGTGGCCCTCGCGAAAATCCTTTTAATTAGAAAATTTGATCTTTCTTACCATCGACGGATACGAGTTGCTTTTAAGTTAAGGAAGGAACATTTTGCGAAGTCGTACGGAAGACACGAGAGGGTAGAAAGGGGTGCACGCGAAATGGTGATACTTTTTTGTGATCGATACGAGAAATCGACGCCCTCCAGCGTCGAGCCGCGATTAAATAGAACGCTCGATTTATCGTACCGAACGATTGGAATAAAACGGTGAACGACGATCCATCGACACATCTTTGAACACTTTTTTCCAATCGTTTAAACATCGTAGCCGTATCGCTTTAGTTTTCTTCCGAGCAGATATCATTTAATTTTCGCTTCTGCATAGAATAATATCGTAAGTCTACAACGAGATGTACTACTACTCCTTTGATTTATTCCTCGACTCATCGTACGACGACGTCCGCGTTTCCCCGGCGTCGATGATCGCTCGTAGTCGAGTACGATTTATCGCTATCGCATCGTAGGTTTCTTAGGGATATTTTTAATTAGTTTCCTTCAATCACAGCGACGAACGAACGACGCGGCAGCTGTCGTTCAGCATCTCGAATCTGTACGGTGATTGATTTTTCTTTTCTTTGCCGCTCCGTTCGCGAACGACAGATCGACGAGTCCATTGTGCAGAGAATAACACGATTCTCCTTTCTATCTTATTTTTTCCACTTTGATTTTCGTTTGGCGATCCTGTTGTCCATTGAGCCGAACGCGCCACGGCTCGATCGTGATTGTTCGACATTTTAGGTACCATTTAACGCGCGTTTCTAAATTAGGTTCCATCGACTATGAACACGTTCGTCTGGCGTCTAGTTTTAGTCGCGAGAGTCGCGGGTACGTCTCTGAGGGTTTTTCTTCGAAATTGATCGAAGTAAGGCGGCGAGATTCATGGAAAACTACGGATACCTTAATTACCTCAAGTTATTAATTAAATTATTAGAAAGCGCGTTGTGTATTGCGTATCGTCCATCGGGTTGTAGAAGATGTTGGTCAAAGGTTTGATCGACGTGCCCGCGGGGTCGAGCGTTTTTCTCGTTTTCCAGCCCGGTTATTTTCAGGCGCAGAGACGTGGAAAGAGCGAGGGTATGAATGGGAGCAGAACGAACGAGAGCGAAAGACGACGTTAGAGCGATTCGATGCACGACGAGAATGCAGTGTGAGAGAGGGTTGAACGTTAAATGGAGAGATAAAGAGAATAATAATAATAATAATAATAATAATAATAAAAAGAAAAAAAGAAACTGAAAAGAGGAGAAGAAAAAGAAGCATATTTAACCGAATCGCGCCGCTTGTCTATCGACAGAACGCGACCTTATCGAAAGACGTACAAAGTGAGAAAGATGGAGAGGAAAAAAAGATAAGATATTAACGCGAACGTGGAACCGGAAGGGCGTCGTTCCATGATCCGGGGAAACCGAATCGAGACGAGAAAGACAAGCAAGGAAGACGCGATTGGTTATACATAATCCTCCCCCTGTGGAAAAAATCCTTTCGGTTTCGCGTGTGTCGAGCCCCGATTAAGTTTGACAGATTATAAATCTCACTCCCTCCCTTTTTGCAAACGCTGATTCAGAGGCCACTGTTTTTTCCACGCCCAACACGACGATGATGAAAAGAGAACGATGAGCGAGAGTGAAAGAGAGAGAGAGAGAGAGAGAGAGAGAGAGAGAGAGAGAGAGCGCGCATATTAGGGAAAATGAAGAAGATAAAAAAAGATTGATTATGCCATGGAGATCTCCTGTAATTGATGCGTGTAATTTAAAATGTACATTGCCCAAAAATATGGTGTTGTTATAATACTGAAACGTGTTACGGACGACGAAGAAATTTTATCGAGTGCGCTACTGGAGAGCGATTTTGTTTTTTCTCGCGGACGGCGTTTACGTTGACCCTGTTCTTCGCGCCTTGTCTCTCGACGCGATTATAATAATTCTACCGTTGATCCTTACAAAAAAAAAAAAAAAAAAAAAAAAAAAAAAAAAAAAAAAAAAAAAAAAAAAAAAAAAAAAAAAAAAAAAAAAAAAAAAAAAAAAAAAAGAGAGAATGAAAGAAAGTTTATTATCGAAATAACGAGGGCTTAGGAAAAGTAGAAAGAAGAGAGGATTAAAAAAAAAAAAAAAAAAAGAAAAGAAAGTGGGAAGACAGAGAAGAGGGATCGAAAGATGAAAAGAGGAAGATTTTTTTACTTCTCGAGAGATTACACGACGTACCTATTTGAAACAACCCACGCACACCCTCTTTCGTCCAGTCACGGACGTGTCTCAGCGAAAAGAATTCTTTGGCGCGTTTTTTAGAGAAAGATTTTTATATCGAGAGGTTGATCGGGAGGCAAGGCCGACGATCGCCGACCACGCAAATAATACACACACCGGCTGTCTTTCACACTCTAAGAAAGAACCGGGCTCCCAGCGAATCGAAGCGGGATCTACGATTTTTTACGGTGAACTGACGGAATATGTCGTACGGTGGTGGAAGCGTGTATATCGGGTGCCAAATCACGTTGAACGGGTTGCCGTTGGAAATATCACTTTTCGAAGCTATCGCGAACAACTTCTTGAACCTACAGTCCAAATTTGCTCAACCACAAAAAGAAAAAAAAAAAAAAACGTATATCGAGCATTCTCTTCTTTGGCCCTGTAACGAATATATATGTATATCGCGTGAAGGTAATTTCTCAAGAAGCTGGTGTTTCCCCTCTGTAGACTGAATCTCGGAAGGAGCTCGAAAAGACCTGAAAGTTCACTAATCCTGGGAGCCCGGCCATTATCGAGTCGATTGGAGATAGGTTGGCTAAGGTACAAATGTACATAGGAACATAATGTTGTTATTTAACCTGTAACACCTGCTTCTCGTTTGCTTCCTCTTGTTTTAAAATTAAAAAAAAAAAAAAAAAAAAAAAAAAAAAAAAAAAAAAAAAAAAAAAAAAAAAAAAAAAAAAAAAAAAAAAAAAAAAAAAAAAAAAAAAAAAAAAAGGGAAATAAAAGAGATCATATAATCTATAAGTTTCAAAAAATGATCAAAGGTATCGACATATTGTACAATATACCTTTTACACGAAGAGAACGAAATAAAATAAAAATAAAGGAAATAATTAAAAAAAAGCTTAAAAATTCAGAGAACAGAGGTTTCGACATTTTCTTCGGCGGTTTCTTCTAAGAACGAGATGGAGCAAACGAATGAAAACGCAAAACAGAAAAAAGAGAGACAGAGAGACAGAAACAGAGAGTGAGAGAGAGAGAAATGTGGATATGCAAATCGATATCGCGGATGGAGAATCGATGAGTTAATCGACGTGTAGCTGCGTAGACAATTGGTTCACGGCTCTTCGCGTTTAACCTTCGTTCCGTTCGTTCGTTCGTTCGAATCGTCGAATGGTCCTCCCAGTTTCCATTTATTCCCTTTCACCCGTGTCTTCGTTTAGTTTCAGCCACCGCGCTCGGATGGCCCGGTTTTTACGAGCCGTGATCCAATCGATCGCAAAGAGAGAGCAAGAGAATGAATGAGTCTCGTTATGGTGGGAATGAAAGCAACGAAAAATTCCATAGAGAAGAGAGAACGAAAGAACACGGAAAATACATATACACGTACAGATACATAAACTCGTACACGGCTTCTATTACTCGTCGCGAACGACGGTTCGATTTTCGCTTCGTTTTCGTTTTCCATTTTCTGCGTTATGGCGTCTTCATCTAGATTCTCTCGACTCAGGACTAGTGACTGGCGTTCGATTTTTACCCTCGTGCCACCGTTCCGCGCTAATGTCCCCCTCGAGTGTCTTCTGGAAGCTCGATGTATTTAAAAAGGGAGAAAATCTTCGAACGCCAAACTCTTCCATCGAGAACGAGATTTCTTCGAAATCCACGACTTCGAGACTCTACAACGGTTCTTGTATTCTGTTACACGGATACAACGACGCAAGGATATTCTCGCTTTTTTTTTTTTTTTTTCTTTTGAAAGTTTGCTTTTCACCAATGGACACTCGAGGAACGCGACGAAGGTGCGGAGAAGCACGAGCAAGAAAGGTGAAAAGAGATATTTGGATGAAGCAGGATAATGGATACGCGCGTGCAACGATCGTAATTAAGCTTTCACAGTGGAGACGCGTAATTAATCGTTAGTTGGTAGGCCGCCCCGAAGTATCGAAACCCGTTTACAGGCAATTTCCTCAAGGGGTAAACCAATGTGTCTGAATGGCGTGTGGATGTGCTATAATCACCTACTACTCCCTTCCCCTACGTACATTTAATCGCGTTTTACTCTGTGTGTGTATACATATAGTCTTACGTATATACATGTATGTAATCGTGTGTATCGCTAACCAATTCCCTTGTTAGTAGTACTTTCCTCTGCCGTGTCTCTAAGTATAGTCCTCTCGGCAGAGTTCTTCGCACCAACGTAGAGAAATACTCTGAAAATTCTCTCCTCAATCGTGATCGATGTTTTCGATGATAATTCGTCGTTTGTTCTTAATCGTAGAGCCGTAGAATCGCAATAAAGTAACAGAGAGTCGAGACGGAGAGAATAAATATCGAAGAGAACATCGATGATTTTTCTTCAAATCGACGATTGAAGATTTTAAGCGTGATGCTGACACCGAGCGAAATTTTCAGAGTGACACGAAGCACCAAGCGTTAAGCTTGCACGTGTGTATTTCTAATAATACGGTTTTTCCAGCGTATACGTCACGACACCTTGCGTGTGTAAGACTGCGACATACATTTTGCACTCGGTTGTAAGAGGAAGAGAGAGAAAGAGAGGCGACAGTGCGGGAAATATCACCGTGGAATATCGACACCAATTCAGCGACGTGTATTTTTTTGTTTCCTTTCAGTCGTTCCGTTTTTACGCGCGCGGATAGTCGCGTGGATCCGAAGAGCGAGCTCGTTTCATAGGATACTCGGCGTTTTTCTATCGGTCATTGAGGAAAGTCATTCGAAAAAGAATACGACGATGGACAGAAAAGAAAAAAAAAAAAAAAGAGAGAGAAGCGAGAGGGCGGAGAGTCTTCCGCGTGAAAACGATAAGCAATCTCCTTTTTTTATATCGGTGAGAAAAAATTGTAATAATTACCATAATCTACGTGTCGTGTTTAGGGTAGTCTTTTTTATACGTATTTCGAAAAGAAACAAGAATCGTCGAATCGAATAATCGATAAATGACATCGCGTGTGATCGAGGATCTCGTAACGATTTTTGGTTACAGTGAATCGTAATTCGAAGTCGGGGCATTTTTATTCGGCTGTGTTTTATTAAGCGGGGGGTTAAGAAAAGGAAATTCTGAGAGAAAAGTAAAAAAGAAAAAAAAAAAAAAGAAACGAAAAAAACTTCGCGTAGTATTCGGATAAGGCTTTCGAAATTTAGATGAATAATTTTTGTACCCTATTTTTTTAAGCGATCGCCGAGGCGATCAGGAAACGAGATCGGGCAAAAAGGGTCGTACGTTCTTTAAAACGCGCTAGGATTTATAGCTCGTGTTAAGTTTAGTTTAAGCGTATAACCGCGTCGCGTAACATAAATTAGTAGCTGTTGACAAGAGGAGGAAGAAAAAGATACGAATGAAAAAGAAGATTGGAAACTTGACAAGGAGGCAGGAAAAGAGAGATAAACATCTTCTTAAAAAGAAGTTAAAAGACACGCCACAGGAAAGAAGAAGAAGAAGAGGAAGAAGAAGAAGACGAGAAGAAAGATGCTTTCGAGATCTTTCTAGAAAAACTTTGATCGAGGTGTTCGCCTCTGTTTAGCCCTTTCACACGTGCGATCGAACTTTTCAATTCGTCCGCGTGAGGAGGAGGAGGAGGTGGTTCCCTTTGAAACGGAAAAGGGTGGCGAAGAGGAGAAACGACCATCGAATTCGCGTATTTCTTCAAGAAATTAGAAACAGTTGACAACGCTTATGCTCCTCGAGTCGAATAACTCACCGAATTCATTTTGAAATTGAACGAAAGATAATAACGGAAACAAGCGCAATGCGTGTTTCGTGGCGAGAAAAAGAGAGAGAGCGAGAGAGAGAGAGAGAGAGAGAGAGAGAGAGAGTGAGTGAAAGAGAAAGAAGAATGAAGTTGAACGAATTCTGTGGAAAAACGAGTACCAATCGCGAAGCCCGCGTTTTCTTCTAGTTGTATAATTCTTCTAATGCGTGTTTAGCTTGTACCAATTAATTCGTTAATTAATGTCGATTGTAAAGTAACGTGAAGGCCGGAAGGAGGGGAGTGACCGATCGGAGGGCATATAGAAAGGAATGGAAAAACGGATCTAAAATCAGGAAAAAGGAAGAATGGCGAAGGAGGAAAAAAATGTTTAAAAAAAAAAAAACGAGTAATAAGGAATCATAGTAAAACACAAGCATTCTTGTGCATTGCGAAAGCAACAAAATAATCAATGCTGGTAGTGCGGACCAAACGGGACAACTGACAGAGGGTGCTTCAAAGCAAGGATAACGAAGAGGAAAGAAAGTGAAGGAGAAAAGGGATAAAATGGGACGAAGACTTGTCGAGGCATGGGAAATTGAGGAAATTGAGAAGAGGAGGGAAAGAAAGAGAGATGCGAGATTCGTAAAATTGCCGCTCCATCGGAAATCAACGTCTAGAAGACTCGTTCGTAGTGGTTAAAAAAAAAAAAAAGAAAACATTTTTCCACGAAGCGTGTGTTTCTCTCGAGCGATTTTCACGAAAATATTCTAACGAGTCGTTTCAATTTATATTCCTGTTGCCTCTAACGTTCTCTTTCTTTCGTCGCCAAAATTCTTTTTATACTATCGACGTATTCAAGTATCGAGCAAAGATTTCGATTTTTAAACGGGGTGAAACGACTCGAGAGAAAGAGACGCTTCGGAGATCCATGATTGGCTACGTGGTATTCGAAAGCGATACACCATTCTTAACGTTTAAGGCTTGTACGAAATTCTTCTATCGGACTCAGTGCGTTTGTCTGTCAGGGTAAGCTCGCTGTCTCGTTGACGGGAATATTTCTGTATCGATGTACGTGAAATGTATAAGGAAGAGCGCGGTCATACGTCGTACGAAACTTCTGCCTCCAGAGATTAGGATGTCTCGCGTATTTCTTTTAAACGTTTGTCATTTCCAATTTCTTTTTTTTTTTTTTTTTTTTTTTTTTTTTTTTTTTTTTTTTTTTTTTTTTTTTTTTTTTTTTTTTTTTTTTTTTTTTTTTTTTTTTTTTTTGTTTTTGTTTGTTATATTCGATCGTCCGACTCTTTAAAACAGATCTCTTTTTATTTATAACGCGCTTAAGACGGCGATAAACGATGAAGCAGTGCAGATGGAAAGATTCTATCGCGGTTCGTTTCTTTCTTTTAGTTTCTCGTTAAGGAGAAAAATGGAACAAAGAACGTTAACAGTTTCTAATATTCGTAAACGAGAAATTTGATCGAATCGTTGATTTAAACGCGATAAATGATCGGAAATACGAGAAAGAAAGATGAAATTCACGCGAGACTTTCCCAAGGAAATCTTCGAAGGAAGAAGGAAGAAGGAAGAGAAGGAATCGTAACGACGTTTCGATCGATTATCCTTCGAACTAACGCGCGTTCGATATATAATGCAATATATACACGCAGTTAATTGTATTAAGACGTACGTAACTATAATCGCTATTTGCTGTTTCGATCGTAGACGTTAGACGAGATATCCCACCTGCCTGTATCGCACGCGCAACCTTCGCGAAGATGATAATCCTTTCTCGTGGAGGAAGAGAAGAGCCCAGGCGCTTCTAAGCGGCGAGACTCGTGTATACATAACTCGTAGGTTACCCTTTGCTCGTAGTAATTAAATACTCGATCGAAGCTATATCCCCCATTTCTTCGTATAGCTTGCGAATAGCTGAAAAACCTCGGCGCGTTCACGTCGCGATAAATCAATCAGCGATGAAAAGAGAAAGAAATCGTCCGATCGATCGTTGCTTGGAATTAAAGAACGAGTCGGGGCGACTTAATCGAGCGAAAAGATTTTATTCTTGAAAGGAGCAGCGAAAGACGAGAACGACTTGAATGCGCCGTCGCGGTGATCAGCGATCTCGAATGAGTGGCGAATGAGTGTGAAAAACGAAAGGATCTTAACCCATCGGTGAATTTGCAGCCCGCCAAGAATAAAATACAAAGGAGAAAAATGGTATACACTGGCTCACGAAAGTCTTTTATCATTCATCGGAAAACTTTTTTACTTCTATATCGCGTGTGTTATACACGACGTTTTAAAATTTCGTTGCTATCGTTGCGACGATATTGGCAAAGTTCGTGACCAATTCGAACAATGTGCATAGAAAGTACGAGATATTTATTGCAAACGTACGTTTCGTGGAAAATTAGTATTCGAGTACTTTCGTGTACCCGTGTATATGTATAGAAAGCTCCGTTGACGAAATCGTATTCCGGAAGCCCTTGTCCGAACGAATTCTCGTTGGCCAACAGACCAACGCTATAGCTTTCCTTTCCGTTCCACCGCGTTCTACACCTTTTTTTTCGACACGGGAGAACAAAGAGGGAGAAAGAGAGGAGAAAGAAAAGATATGGAGACTATGGCGAGCGAAAGAATGAAGGGAAACGAAATCCGATGCCCGTTGGTCGCCGACCACGAGGAGAAACATCGACTCGAGCCACTTTGTGTAAAACGCTCCCTCTGGTTCAAGAGTGACGATCATTGCATTACAAATGAAGAACGCCGGAGAAAGAGACACGAGTCGCAAGGACGGAAGCTGTGAGCCGGAAAACAGAAGGGACATGTACCTTTATTTTGAATCGTTGCTTCGAGGAGCATTCGTCCATCCTTCCTCGACACTATTTAATTTAATTGGCAGACGTCTCGAGTGCTGTGCAAATGGAGAGAGAGAGAGAGAGAGAGAGAGAGAGAGAGAGAAAGAAAAGAGAAAAAGAAAAAAAAAATAAAAGAGAAAAGGAAGAGCCTGGACTCGCGAGCAGAAGGGAACAAAGACTAGCTGTTTTCCTTTTTATCGCGAAGAACGGAAACGGAGAAGCGAAAAAAGGGATTCGTCCGTTTATACGGCAGGACAATGAATAAAAGAATACGCTGGTCCGCGATTGTGAGCTTTAATTGAACGCCACGTTCTTGCAATGATGGTCCTCGTTCTTCGTGGTCGGCCGTGGCAACGGAGGAGCGTTTCGTTTGGTCGACCTGGCTGTCTCCCGCTCAATGAATTCGAAGCTAATTTACCGATATTCGAGCGGTTCGAAGTGGATATCGACGAGTTGAGAAATCTGGCAGAGCTACCGCGTCGATCGCGATAATCGTTTATCGATGAGAGGATTCGCAGTGAAAATTGCTCGGAATTCGATGGCGAGAGACAGAGTCCGAGGTCTTCTCTATACCTCCCCTATGAGAGTACAAATTTTTCTAACAAAAGTAATTATATTCGAGCGACGAATGGAATATTGACGCAAGGAAGCAGCAACAAGGAAGACGACGCGAGACAGAAGAGAAACGAGCGACCGTCAGATCGATCGTAGATCAGCGTGAATGAGAATTTGCGTGTGTGAGTTTACGAGAAAGGGCGGAGGAAATCGGTATGTTTGCTCGGGTGAAAAAAATAATACTGCGTGAGAGAGCGAAAGAAACGTGAGAATGCGCAACGAGAAAAGGAAAAGGAATATAATATTAAGAGGAAGAGAGTAAACGTTTAACGATGTTTTCCCCTGGTGGTACGAGTATATTACGACGATCTAAAATTAACAAATGATCTATTATATTATATGGTGTATGTACCGTATACTTATCTAGTGTTAGGTCTCATTTCAAACGTGTTACGTATTAAACGAGGTACGATACGTATAACATATATTATTGTATACACTTAACGAGCATACGCATACCTGTACGTTAACGATCTAGACTGCCATTAGCACTTAAGGCGCGGCTTCGCCCGATTTATCTCGATTTAGCCCGAATTCTCTCAGGTATGGCGTCCCAGGGATTGCTCGTTACGCGCGCCATGGGAACCGAGTTTTCTTTCGACTTGCATACGACGTTCTATTCGAAACCAAAGACCGCGAAATGATCCAAAATATCAGAAATTCTTCCGATCTATAACGTTTTTATCGAAACCGATGTATCGGGACCGCGAGGACATTAGAATACCGAGAAATTGGGATTTCCCTGGTCACAATTCGAACTTGAAGAAGAATCCCACGACGATGTCCCGAGGCGAAGTAAAAAGTCTAGCGACGACGCTCTCGAGAAAGCGAGGAGAGAGGTCAAGCGGCTGGAAATATCGAAAACTTGAACCCAACTCGAAGGTTTCCAGGGCCAACGTAATTCTCAATCCCTGCGACGTACGAAGCAAGTTTCGAACGTCTTCGTCCCCCACGGTTTGGCAAACGAAAAAAAAAAAGAAAGATACGAAAAAAGAAAAAAAAAAAAAAAAAAAAAAAAAAAAAAAAAAAAAAAAAAAAAAAAAAAAAAAAACAAGCAACACAACCACGGGGGAAGAGATACGAATGGTAGCCGGTTTCGCGAAATTCTCTCGAAACGATCTACCAGGCTAGTGTCTTAAGTGAGATTGGTATACGGTGTAACGTCGCCGCGGATAGAAGGACAGTGGTGTGCATCGAAACGACAGGATGATCTATAGTCGCGTGTATAGGGAAAGCAAGCTTCGAGGATGACGAACTTCGATAATCGTAGCTAGAATTCGGTGTGTCTATTTGCATGCAGTTCCGCTCCGTAGGGATATAAAAACACGAACGTTTCCGATTTTTAATCTTGCTCTATCTATTCGGGGAAGAACGCTCTGTTCTCTATAGGCGAGCGTTTCTCTATAGGTGTGTCTCCTTTTCGCCTGCTCGGGGCGTATTATTCTCACGAGAGTCTGTAAATAGTTCTTAACTACACACGTAGTCGTACGAACTTTAACGATATACGATTAATCAACAAGCAAACAACACACGTACACGTACATTCATGCACCAGTTGTTCATATACGCATACAGTCAACGTCTACTTTACTGACAATTTACAATTTTTAACCAATCGCGATTCCCTTTTCACACCGATACAGTTGCAGAATCACGAGTAATCCCGTGCGACTTGCTCGGTCGTATTTTCTACCAATTTAGCAATAAAACGAATGGAAGCAAAAGAAACAAACGTGGACACGTAAGTTTGCCCTTCGTGCAAATTCTCGCTGTAATCGAGGAAGCAGAGCGAAAAGCTGTCTGGTCTGATCAAACTCCGAAAACGCAAAATTTGTCGTATAATCGTTTTCGTTGGAGCAGCAAGATAGTCGACGATGCGAATGTGTACTCTTGCTGCATTTTATTTCGACGAAATCGCGGCTCTTGGTCAAATAAAATGAGAAACACGAAAGGATGCTTTGATCACGATGTGGCAAATAAACTCTGACCTCGTGAGCGGGCACGAAGACTCGAGGGACAGCCGAGCGGTGGTCCACGCGCCCAACTGCCGACCAATGAGACTCGAGAAACATAATTGTTCCAGCCTTCGATTTTTATGACGTATTTCGCCGCGTTTTTTCGACGCCTTTTTATATCTCCGATTTATCAGACTGATCTTTAGTAGACGAGCTAAATAATCGTAGAAAAATATGTCGAAGGGCAGGTCGTTTGGATCAAGAATCGTGTGGAAAGTCAAATTACCGAATTCTAATAATACTTCGTGATTTTATATAACGAGGAAAATATGCTTGCTCGACCGGCGATGTATTTATTAATTAAAGAGAAACAAAATTACGACGAAGGAAATTGACGAATTGCGGCGAACAACGTTGGCCCGACCGCTCCATATCCGAACGTTCAAGAATTCCTTGATAGTTCGAATATCCGTAAGAATTTACTCGAGAGTCGGGCGGACGATCGACGTCGCGTGTAAAGAGACTACGTATACACTCGTATATGAAATATATTTTTGATAAAAATCTATTCAAAAGTGCTCTAAAAAACAACCAAAAAAAAAAAAAAAAAAAAAAAAAAAAAAAAAAAAAAAAAAAAAAAAAAAAAAAAAAGGGAAGGGGAAGAGAAGAATAGAATAACAAAGGAGAATTTCGATGGTAGAAGATAGGAACGGTAGAAGTAGAAGCGTAGTGGTAGAAAATATGGCAGAAATAGATGTAATTAGCGTTAGGAGTCGCGTCGTCTGTCGAGCATAATATATCCCGAAGAGGGAAATTTGTCAAATTTTCTATGCAAAGAAATTGGAACTTCGATTGGAACATTTTGCGCGCAACGTTCTTGATCGACGATCACTTCGTGTAAATCCAGTTCGATATATATTCTGTCTAAAAAGTCGACTGAGCTTTCGATAAGGGAATATTCAGGTATTAACTATACTACGCGTGGTATTCACGTTGGCCATCTTTTCGGAAAAGCACCGATACACAACGCTAAAACCAGCAGATAGGAAACTTCTTTAGGCTCGAGATCTTGGACAAATTTTCAACGTGTTTTTTCTTTTGCCTGCTCCTGAAATCGATCTCATCGAGAGTTCAGGTAGCAGCGCCGGCGGAACTTCCGCTTCGAATCCTACTCGGATACATATTTTCTAGATAAACACTTAAGATAGACAACTTCCACGAACAATGGAATTTGCAACGAATCCTATTTATCTACATTCAGCAATATTTATCCTTATTACAGTCCAATTATCCCTTTTACCTCGATACAGAGGAATTTCTAACAAACGATTTTACCACAACATTCTTTGATACTGATATTAATCGCATCGTAATTTCAACTTGTTCGGAATCGAATTTCTCAGAAGATAAACTGATTGACTGTACCTTATAATAAATTCGTCAACTTTATCGAGTGCCGCTTTAAGAAAAAAAAAAAAAAAAAAAAAAAAAAAAAAAAAAAAAAAAAAAAAAAAAAAAAAAAAAAAAAAAAAAAAAAAAAAAAAAAAAAAAAAAAAAAAACAGAATAAATTCCAAGATAATTTTTAAAAGGTATTTACGACGTAAAGGTCCACGAACGTTTATGACGTTGATCGATCAGTATAGCTTCCGAACGACTCGATTAACGAAACGTTTCGCTAAATAATTAGCAATTAAAACACATCGGTGGATGTCGTAAAATCATCCTTACCGATCTCGACAGCTTCATAGTAGTTGCAAACGGTCATAGTCTGTCAATGTTTCGATCAATTCGCTATCGACAATTGTGAGAATGCTCTGTTTCTCGTTCATCGCGAATATTCGACGGTTATCGCACAACATCCGGATAACGGTGATCGTTATCCTGCCTGTGAAACACGTACTTTCGTTTTCGCAGCGATGAACATCCGTCGATTGCGATGAAGACGAGGAAAAGAAATAGCAAGGAAAAGCGTGAAACAAAAGGAGAGCAAAACAAAGCGGTATATGTTAGAAAGAAAGAAAACTATTATGTAGCGTACACAGTGAAAAACGTACACACATGCATAGCCGGCGACGGTTTCCGGGGCGCTTCGAGCGCCTCGGCCGTCTCTCTCAGCCGAGACGCAACCCTATTATTATCATTCTATCGTTAGAGTATAAGAGTTGATATTTAAGAATTCGTATTGTAATAATTGTATGCGAACTATATTTGTTTGGTTGGCTTGAGGGCGAGAGTCTAACTCGGGTGTTATTAGATACTACGCTGTACCTTTAGCTGGCGGGCGATCGGTGACCGGTTACTAGATATTTCGAACTTTTACTATCTTCGGAAGAAGAACGATGATTTTCGATCTCGCGAGACAACAACAGACAACGATTTCAGCGTTACTTGTATTTTAAAAAGATTTCCAGCTTCTTTTGTAAATTTTGTAAATTTTGTAAAGAAATTTGGAATTCGTTTGATTTAAATTTTGATTCGAACAAAGAACGATTTCTATGTTACTTCGAGGATGGAAATAAATTTATAATTTTCTTTTGCATAAGGGAAATTATACTCAAGAAATAGTAGTTTCTATCATCTACGTATGTACATTTATATCGGTGTATTAATATATACTTTATAACATTTTCAAGCGTGATATCTTCTCAGAAAGAATCGTCCAAGTGACCACTTGAAAAACCACAATTACGAGAAATCCTTCGAGCCGCATTGCATATTCGTTTGCTTGGTTGTACAACGTTTGATTTCTTTCGAAGAATAGAACATACAGAAATATGTTCGAATACAAAATTCATGCTTAATAATTGTATGCATCGGTTACGTTAACCAAAAAAAAAAAAAAAAAAATTTGTTATTTCGGATGCAAAGGATTAAACTTTAAATAAAGAAATTTTACATTTACAGAGAAATTATGTTCAACTAACCTTGTGTAATTAACAAATATCGCGAGACCGATCGTCGTGTCAAGGGACGACTAAAAGATCTTCGTCCTATGAAGCGTGTAAAGCTCAGCTGGCGTAACGGAATATGGCGTGAAATATCGATGACGAGTATCGAATCGTAGCTGTGGAAGTTTGTAAAGGGGACGAACGTGCTCTCGACGCGACGCGAAAAAAGGGTTCTCGAGAGGAATTGCTTCGTCGATAGTGCATTCTCGACGCTGGGCGTTGGAATCGTTCGCGAAGAATTCGCTCGCGATTAAAGAAACGGGAAAGGGTCGTGTACAACCGAGGGATTAAGAAAGCAGCAGCCACGGTCGAACACGATTCGCATTGCTGGAAACCGTCGAGGATACGTTCTCTCCAACAGGAAGAGGGCGAACGGGTCGATCCACGGCGGTTGAATATCGTGGGTCGACGAGTGAGAATGAAAGGAAAAGAGAAAAGATTGTATGGAAAATAAGAAAAAAAGGAAGCGAATCAAACCGGTGTGCCCGCCAGCGATTTCGAGGGGGAAGATAGACGCACGAAGAAGCGGAAAGTAACGAAGGATGATTTACGGTTGAAAAAGATATATTATCGATAAACTGTGTCGATCGAGAGGTAGTGCTTAACACGTGTTAGGGTCGTTTCTTCGAGAAAGAGAGGAAGAGTAAGTAAACCGGGAGAGAATCGTTTAAAGTGACAAAAATATACATACAAAATAGAATAAAAGAGGAGAAGTAACGTGAGAATGTGACGGAGAGGGTGGCGGGGTGGAGGAGATTACAAATTCGAGAATAAAAAGTGTCGTGAGAAACTTAAGCGTATCGGGGACGTACAAAATAAAATATAAGCGAAGGCCTATTGGATGCGTTGAATGGTTGGAACGTGTAGTAACGGCGGTGAGAGAGGTTTCTCGAAGAAACGACTCGCCTTTAGTCTTTTAATATTTTACTCGAGGACGTTGCCGACGGTTAGACTGGCCATTGACCCGAATTTTCAGGGATAGATCGAGGGTCAAGGTCACCAGAGAGAGAGAGAGAGAGAGAGAGAGAGAGAGAGAGAGAGAGAGAGAGAGAGAGAGTGTGTGAGAGAGAAAGTGACAGAGAGAAAGAGAGAGAGAGAGAGAGAGAGAGAGAGAGAGGAAAGAAACCTCCCTTACTTTTTAATACCGTCGTCATCGTCGCGCTAAATACGAGTTCGCGTTAATTAATCGATGCTCTTAAACAGAGCGGAGGACACGGTCAATATGGTCCTGGCAGTTTTATTTTCGGGCTTACGCGTTGTCCGTCTCGCGTTTCATCCCCTTCGTGGTTCGATCGAACATCGGGATATTGCTTTTCCTTTCTTCTTTCCCTTCCAACCTTTTCGCGTTCTTTTCTTCTCCCCTCTCCTGTCTGTCCTTGTATTATTATTATTGTTTCTCTCTCCTTCTAACGTATCCGTACATTGTATTTTCGATCGACGAGTCGCGAAGGGGTGGAAACCAGCGAGAGGGACGTCGACGAAGTACGCTCTGAACGAGTGCGTTCGTAAGCATTAAGACAAAACGCATCGCGGAATTACGCCGCGCGCGCGCCTAGGTTTAATGGAAATAAGTAAACGGAAAGCAAAATGTCGGAAGAATAAGAAACGCGAGAGTGAGAGAGTATTATGAGGGATGCGCGAGAGGAGTGAAGCGAGAAATATTAAAGCGATGAGATTATGGGTTATGCGAGACGCGAAGAGAACGGAATGAAAGGAAATTATCGCGAAACGGCAATTTATTAGAAAAAGAAACAAAGCGTTTTAGAAAGAAAAGGAGAAGACAGAAGCACACATAAAATAAAATAAAAAAATAAAAAAAAAAAAAAAAAAAAAAAAAAAAAAAAAAAAAAAAAAAAAAAAAAAAAAAAAAAAAAAAAAAAAAAAAAAAAAAAAAAAAAAAAAAAAAAAAAAGAAAGAAAGAAACACTGGTGGTGAGACGCGACAATTTGTAATTATTAATCAGAATTTGGGCGAGAACGGACAAACAAAGGAAGAAGATGAGAAAAAAAAACGACGAAGAAAAGAAGAAATATTAATTAGCGTGTGTGGATCGAGCTTTATACCGCTTTTATATGTTTAGTAATGAAATACCTTACATTAAAGAGTAAATGAACAAAAAAAATAATAATAATAATAATAATGATAACGATAATGGTAATACAACAGGAAAAAAACCTACGCAAACCTACTATGTAATTGACTATTCTCTATATGCGAAATACATATACATAATATATATATATATAAATAAATATAGATATATATATATTATTATAATGATTATATATATTATTATGATTATTACGCTACGAGAATACGAGTATGAATGATTTTAAGGAAAGTATACATATTATATTAATAAACATTTTTTAATGCCATTATCCTAAAGATAATGGTGAAATGAAGCGAAATGAAAAAAAAAAGAAAAAAATTCATCGAAATCTCTCGTGTTGCGTTATTTCTCCGTTCCATCACATCCACTTTAATTCCAATCTCCGATATTTCCAATCCTCTCTTCACGAATCCTAACGCGTCGTCTTACGCGTTAATTTCGATCCTAAGGGTCTATTTCTCTGTCTTTGAACCTTAAGCCAGCATGTTATCGACATTTTCGACGGGCGTGAATCTCAACTGGTTCGTCTAACCTTAGCAGCGGTAGTAGCAGCAGCAGCAGCAGCAGCAGCAGCAGCAGCAGCAGCAGCAGCAGCAGTGAAGCGAGACAGGAAGAGGGATGGAGGAATATCGCGACAAGCAACCGACGGCCGTCACGAGATCACGTTAAAAACCGCGGTGCCCGGTGTCTATAATTGGCCGCCAGTTAATTACACGCCACGTCGCGCGTCATATAAACGAAAATCCATCCGTCACTCGGCCTGCCAGCCAACGGGGGTTGATAATAATTAAACGGTTCAGAATGACGTCGCAGAGACTGCTGTAGAGGGCGGAGAGTTTTCGCTTGGCAGATAGAGAGACAAGCTGGAAGAGAGGACGGATGTGGAGATAGGGTAAATTGGATTAGGAGAGATTATACATTTATCTCGAGGCGACTGGTTCTGAAAGGAAATTGCAAGGAAACTGGGTAACCCAAGTAGAGTCGATCAAATAATGATTCGCCAAGTATTAAGGACCGATATATAAAAGAAAATTGAACGCGATAGAAAGCTACGAGAGGGTGATTTAGCTATTTTAAGGATCGCTGTTTATGAAATCGTATTAACTTGCGTTCTGTTGCGATATCGTAACAAGTATGTTAAAAGTGTCGTAACTCGAAGTAATTCAGTGCTGTGTCAGAAGAGGACATAAAGGTTTAAGAACGGAAAATTCCGAAAATAATATTCGATCATTAATTGTCAAAGTCTGTTGTGTTTGGTAAATAACTTTTTTCGTAAGCTTATAAAATACATTGTTTCGTCCGAAATCAATTAAAACGAAGTAATCTTTTTATCGGGCGTGCAGATTTCTGATACGAGTATAATTTTTATGCAGGAACTCGTTGCTAATAACGAGACAAAAATAACCTGTGAATATATCGAGCCACGATACAGCTAATTTTATCATACCGTTGCAAATTTTTATATCATCCCTATCTTTGTTACAGTTCGTTCGCTTACACCGATAGATATTTACGAATTCGTCCTCTCTGAAATGTACCGAACGTTCTTTTAATAAACCACCTAACATCATTATGAATGAACGTAATGTTTTCTTCCTCGTTCAGTTTATAGCAGGTAATAAAAAGTCGTGTAAATAATAAAAAGACTGTTTACCGAATCCTGAACTATAAATTGGCGTTTGTAGCTTTCGTAACATGCAAAAATAATTGAAGGGAAAAGCACGGCGTTAAATCGACGAGACCGCAAAAATGACGCTCGTGTGCAACGGACCTAAGTCAACAAAAGCGTGCGCTTTCGCAGGAAAGCAAGGAAAAACTGCTTGTCGATCATCTCCCGAGAATCAAGCACAAGGGGTGCGCCTCTCGTTACCCGCGTCTGGTTTGTTCGCAACACCTGCTCAATTATACAGTACGCCGCGTGTCGTAATCGGAGATCCATCCGTCGATGGTTGACGTAGAAACTAAGTAGAATGCTTCGTAGAACCCATCTCCCCTTGCCACCCTTGGGAATTTCGCAGTTCGTTCTAATCCTTGATGGGCATCGGAGCACTGTGCGCCGCGAAGGGACGCAAACTTTGGATCCTTTTTAGGTGTCGACTTTTCTCCCAGAGGAGATGACAAACTCTTGAAAAACGTCCAAGTGAAATTGAATCTAGTTTCGATCGGTATCTTTGGGTATTTCTTTAATGTGCACGGCGATTTAAAGGAAAACGAATCGCTTTTCTTTCATACGGAAATAAAAACTGATCTAACCTTGAAATTGCCTTATTTTTATCCAGTTTTAATTCTGTGAAGCGAAGTAGGATCATTCGATTGAAGTATATTAATTAACAGGTTAACATATTATATTATTTGACTTGATCATTAACTCGTTAAATTAACTTGAATCAAACAGATTCATTTTATTTTATATCAAAATATTCCTCTTTAATTACAAAGTAACGTTAATACCTATAATGTTACCTTGTTGCGAGAGAAGATTCTCGGGCGTTGCCATCCTGGACATGTCCCACGAACGACTCGCTTGTATTTCACCGGAACGACCGGCCGCTAATTGCCAGTCGGTTACCGAGCTTTCGCGCGCGATAAATTTTTTGATCCATCGTCCATTAAGGGTGGACTATTACGCTCGTAAAACGTTCGCTCGTGAATGACTGCTTCGATCGATCCTTGATGCATGGGCTTTCTTAGGCCTCGTGTCGATCGAACGAGTCTTTCTTCCTCCATGTACGAACCCTCGTGGTGCTTACAGCGGTCCAATTAATTTCGGAGCATTCTTCGTAGGAAGATGGAAAACCTTTCCGGGTTTCTCGTAATCTTCGAAATTGCCATTCATGGAAAGTCGGTAAATTTTGGCCGCAAGATAGAAGCAAAAGCGCGTACGTTTTATTCGTTCGCGTTAACCAAGATTGGAAAATTGAAATATTCGATATTACAATATTTTTCGACTTTTCGACTATCGCAAGCCCAAATCTGCTTTATCGTACGACCACTTTTCGAGAATTTACAACGGTTCGAACATTGACAAACTTTCCATTCAAATTTAACGATCCTGTAATTTTCTCCCTTACCTATATTTCCATCTTTTCGCAACGTTTTTCGTAATTATACCAAAGAAAAGTTGCAACCCGCATCGACTTCCGAAGTAGAAATCGAAGAAATCAGTGAAAGTGGCGGAAGAAGCTTGATCGCGGTTCGATCAAAAGTTAATGGACAAGTTTAATTTCTCGGGCCATTGCTCGCGAGTCGTGGCCGTTATCGGCGCGTACTGCCGTCTGCTCGTTGGGTCGAAACGCGCCAGAGGAAAGGATACACGAACGGCTTGCATCGAGAAGGCAGAGGGGGCAGGTACGTTGATAAAAGTATCCAGCGTTGGGAAGAGGGGCAGGGGATTATAAATTGGCTACTTTGTGCCGCGGTTATTGGGGGGCCAAATTGCGAACGACCATCCATCCATTTCCTGGACCTTGCCGTCTCTCGTCTCGTCTCGTCTGGGTCTGGCTTGGTCCTGTCTCGTCGTTTCAGATCGTTCCCAGTTTTTGCCCTTTTTCCTTCGCCCCTGTTTTCCTCCATGTCGTTAACGGGCCGGAAACTTTGTTAGGAACTGCGATTTTTAGCCAAGAAGACACCCCTAAACCACCGAACAATCTCGATGGATAATACTTTTAAATCGTTCCACCTTCGAGATTCACCGGGTATTCGGAAACTTCAGCACTTTTAGGATTTATCGTCTCTGGATGGTTGTTCGAACGGACCGAGGGTTTTTTCTTTTTTTTTTTTTTTTTTTAATGGCACCAAAAGATCGTTCTAAGGGTAGCACGGTAGGACGTTATTGGATCCTCTGTTGACTACCCTCGTTACCAATACTCGCGCCACAGTCAGCGGTAAATGTGTCAGGAATGTTCTCCTTGGGTTATCGGTCGCAGGTGGCAAGCGATTTCACCCGATTTCCTGGCCTTCTTGAATATTTATGACAGCGCAAGGTCAAACTCTGCTTGGACCGCAGCCATCCGGACGGCTGTCCCCTAAATTTAAGTCGAATGGGGTGTCGCAAATGTATCTGGGTTAGGGTGCTGTTCTACATTCACTGTGGTCACTTTTCTGTCCTCCAACTTTCGTCGATGGAGTCTAGTTCAGTCGGACGACGGTCGTAATTTTGCAAAATTCAATTTCATCAAGGACGTACTTGATTATCGTGAGATAGTTTACCGTTAAATGTATTTTTTTAATTTACTCCACGTCTACGCGATACGACGTTGCCTTCAAAAGTATCACTAGGCGTGTTATTTGGCCAGTCAACGTAGTTCCACGCCAATTTCCATTTAAAACGATCAACGCTAGTCGGTTGCTCCATTTATTTAAACATTTACGAGCTGGCACTTTCCATCTTACCGTGCTATTTCGTACATTACCTTGTATCTCGTGCGTGTATAATTTTCTTCCTTCCATTTTTCTGTCGACGGATCTTTCCCGTTAATAAGCAACCGAATAGTTTCTCACTTCGAATCGTTCTACTCTACGGCCATTCTGCTCCCTCTATTAAGATCTTCCTACTCAAAGTCGATCGAGCCAAGTGTCTCCCTGGTGATTTTTTCACGTCGACAGCTCGCGCCATGGCACTTGGAAACGGCGAGGCGCGTCTAGGCGCGAAGGATGATCGACGGGTCGCGGAGAATATAAGGGAAGAGACATGCCAGAGAGGGTGGATTCTCCTCGGCGGCGCCCCAGGGTCCATTGACAAATTTGCCAGCGGGCAAAAAGCCTGCTTGATATGCATCCCTCGTTCGGTCCATCGGCCATGCAAGGCTGAGCCGAGGTTCGCGTGTGCGTGACGTACGTCGTGCGTCAGCTCTCCTTTTCGCCGCGTTCACGTGAAATATTCCGCGCTTCTTCGATCCATCCCCGAGACACAGTCGAGTTTTTTAACGAGTCTCCTCCCTTTATCCCGCTACGATTTCCCTTCAAGGTCGCGCCGACGATCGATCATTTGGAGAGGAGCATCGTATCGCCGATTGTACGATCTATACGCGGTACCGTTAACTGCCAATCAGTCAACAATAAATAATAAATAAGTACAACAGGTGTAGAGCCGTTATCGGAATTTTTTTTACGTTTATCGCCTAATCTAACGCTTGAAATCAATAGCGTTTTATCTATCTGATCGACGTCGATAATACGAATTTATTTACACATATGACGCGGTGACAAAGTATTTACGTCCTATATACGACAGGATTTTATACATCAGTTTTTTTTTTTTAAATTCAACGAATCGTAAACATTGCGCATCGATTTATTAGCGATCAATTAATCGTAAAGAACTGCTTTGCTTCTGCATTTCAAATTATAATATCGTAACGAGATTCGAGGTTCCATCGAGTGTCACCTTTGTGTTCGTTCCTTTCAACGGGATACTCGAGGAACTTTTTCATAACTCGCCGAAGAATCGTACACGACGACGACGACTAATAAGCCGAACACGATCGATCCTTGTGCCGATCGGACCTCGTTTCCCCGGGAAATGCACTCGTTAATCTGCCAAGCGAACTAGACGGATTAAACTGTAGCGGCGAGAGACACAGAGGGGTTGGAAAATTTAAGATGGTCGTCACGCTGGCCTGGAAACTCGTTGCCCTAGCTACCTCGTCCGCGCTGTTTACGCGCTATTCCGACCCTTGTCTCGAGGATCGCTAATTGGTTATCGACCCTGGCACAGCTAGACTTCCCGTGGGCTACGATCGTCTCTTTTCGAATTCGTTCCGGCAGTCACCGCGACGAATACCTTCAAACGCCGCCCTCTTATTATTTGACTTTTTCTAGGATCAGGGCAATTTCATCGATCCCGTCGACTTCGTTTCTATTCCAATAATTACAGCCGGGAAACTAATTTACGTGGAACGATGAGAAGGAGGACTTGTAGCTGTGCGTCGCGGCGCATTCCGCAGGAAAGTGTCGAATAGAAGTTGAAGTTGAGAGAAGTTGAACCGTTTCGCTATAGAAGATGGTTCACTGGACGAGTTGGATGTTACTTCTGGCTATCAATTACAGTTTTACAGACTGTCAACGTGGGAGAACTCCCGTCTGGAGGAACCAGTTCGTTGGAAAACTCGCATTTCCCTTCTGGGTGAAATCCGTTAACTCGCGAAAAGTTTCGGGATAAAACTTCCGCAGTTCTTGGGAACACGGGGCTCGGACTTCTGTTCGTTTCCAACGGAAATATTATATTTCAGGAAAATCCAAATATTAGGTTGTTACGCGTTACGAATGTTTTCGTTCTGTTGTCTCAATTTTGTTGATCTTTTCCCTTCGCGTTGAATATTCCCATCTTTTTGAACGTATCATCGCGTATACCACGTCTTTTACGTCGTCGTTTTTCCAAATCGTCAGACAAATCTAAGAAACAGGCTGAATTTTCGAAAGATCTTCCACCGCGAAGACATCGAGGACAGTAGAATACACGCGATTTACGGGAAATAGAATTTCCCGCGACTCTCTTCGACTTTAATTCCACTTGCACTTTCCCCTTGGTTGCCACTGGCTCTCCCCTCTAGCCCCATTACTTCCTCCTCTCGTTAGCCGCGTGTATCGAGTTTTCGCTCGACGTTTTCCATCGAACACTCGAGGCAACCTCCCTGCCATGGGGGGTTGTCGTCAAGTCAGTCGAGTGCCACAAGGCTGGAACACGCGAGCTCCCACTCGAAGCTCGGACAATGCTATGCCTGGTTCGATTTTGCCTCGAGCCTTTCCTCTCGGCGTTTCTTTCAGTGCACCCGTCCTCCTTGTTACTTTCGTTTGAAAAGGGAACCATCGAAGACATCGCTGGCTTATGAGCCAAGGGAGCGGACTGTATTATTTATCGAGGAAAAGCGAGTCTCTGCGAACGATTCCTGGAATCGTGGCCCGATTCAATGATTCAACGAGACCTCTTCTCCCCTCCATCTCGCTAAGGGGTGACAGGAATGTTTGTTGAATCGTGTTTGTCAAGGCTCGACAAGGTGGATAGAATCGTCGGAGGGATTGCTTGGTCTACGCTTGCACCTTAAATCGAGGGTTTTCCGTATCCGATGGTTCTCGCTTGTGCGAAGTCTCGAAACGTTCCGTACAACGCAAAATAGCACAACGTTCTTAGAGGGTCTCGTACGTTTTTCTAAACCGCTGTATACCTTTTGGTTTTTTGAATTCACCGAAGGAAGAGCGATGTTTCTTTTGACGAAATTGCCTATTATTCGCCGAAGGTTGAATAGTTAGTTTAGTCGTCGAACGACTTTCTAAGCGATTTAAATCCAAGCCACCCGTCGATGAAGTGCGAAGTTTCGACAACGAAAGGGAGAGTTTCTCTTGGAAAGTGGCTTTAGACTGCAGGGTGGAGGAAGAAGGGAGAGGTTGGAGAGTAGAGGTCGAAATTAGATTTGGCACGAGGCGGCAGCGTTTCGTTCGGGGCAACCCTAACGCGCGCAGAAACATCTTCAAAGCGGTTCGAATTTCATCGTTTCGGGCGAGAGCTCGTCTCTCACCTTGAACAACCTTCGCTGGATGGAAGCGCATTGTGTAACTGGTAATTGTAGTTTGTCCAAGCAATCCATTTTGCCTTCTATCTTCTTCCTGGGGTTCGATCCCACCATGTATCCCTGGCTACTCTCGTCCGTTTCATCCCTCATTCGGCTTTCGTTCTTTCCGTTCTTTCAGATAACTCGCGTGCACTTAACTTCAAAGTGCGTGATTCGAAAGACTAAAATTCGTCGAAAGGATATCGATAGAAGTTTAATTTCCTGATGTATCTATTATGGTAATAGAATTAATAACAAGGGTAAGAGATACGATACGAAGCATTTCTACGATGTACGATTATGTATACTACCGTCGAATGTAAAGAGAAAGACATCTATTTCTAGCGCACGAAGCGATAATAAGATCGTCTTCATCGATCTTAGCGCAAAAGTAAAATTACATTTACCAACTTGGAACTTACCAACGCGTGATTTTAATAAAAACAGCCTCTTCTTTTATAAAATATACGAGGACCACTGTATACTTGCGTGTATAAGAAAATTAACTCCGATAGCGAGTAACCATATCGCTCCGAATACGTCAGGATTACACACTGTCAGCTTTCTCGGCGAAGGAAAAAGGGAAAGAACAGAGGGAAGAATTAAGAACCGACACGGTTTGGAGAAAAAGGGCGAGCCTGCCGGAAGCCAATGCCACGTGTTGGAAATTGATTAAAAAAGCTGGTCCATCGGCGATCGGCCCGTTCCCGTGGGACGTCTCTTTTGTAGCAGCAAACCGAAAATTCGATTGAACGTCGCCGTTGGTTTGGATAGACGCGCCCCTTGTCCCTTTCTCGGTCTCCAGCATCAAAGACAGAACAGAGCCCCGTTGGCCTTCCCGTTGCTGACCGTGTCCCCCTCTTTCAATGTTCGTCTATTTGATCTTTCTTCCTTACCCCGAGTCGAGTGCTGCTTTTACGATCGGACGGCACCTATCGAAACATGTAAATGCGATTTAGAATCCCTTTAGCCTCGTTCCACGCCCCTCTCCTCTTCCTCCTCGCTCTCTCTCTCTCTCTCTCTCTCTCCCCCTCTATTCACACAGCCCTCTTCGCCATTCAACTTGTACGCTTTCTTCCCGATCTAACTGGCTCGTTATAGCGGGATTATGTCGATAACATATTCAGCCCGGAGAATAAACGCGAGGATGATCGACGGACCAACCGATAAAGCGTTACGGCTGTCTCTCTGCCAGCGTCTCGTTGACACGGCCACTTTATTTGTTCCCGTTCCCCGCGAGGGACATCGAGATGTCACGCATTACCGTCGAGTATCCACCGACATCTTCTTTTTGTCACGAATTGACCGCACGCAAGTGGAACACACGTAAGGCTCGTGGCTACAGTGTGTTTTCTCACGGATCGTTGGTCTGAGAAACGAAATTCCAATATCTGAATATCGAAATGCATGTACAGTATGACTGCTGAAAGTAATTTGAACTTGTCGACAGTTGAACAATTACGACAGAAAATTTCTACGAATAATTATTCCTGCTTATTTAATTATTACTATCCTCCGCAGCCCTTGCTTTTTCTCTTCTCTCTGTAACTAAGGTGATTGTTCCATTCTTTCGAAACGTTATTGTTTCACCGTATCGTTCATATCGTTGACTAAAGTCAGCGTCAGTGTACAGAAAACGCTCGACGACGGTCGACTATGGTTACCGTTAACATCGAGAGGATGAAACGAAGTAAAGTTTCTATAAATGTTCAAATACTTTCGCTAGTCACTGGTTACGTCGTAAGAATTTCGAAAGCGGAGTCGTATAAACGACAGAGTATTTCGTGAAATTTTCTGGAGTCGCGCCCAGACGCTTTAAAAGAGAAACTCTTCTTTTTCCAGAAGAAACGCTGATGAAATATTAAAAAAACACAACCGCAACATATTTTGCTGGTCGCAGCGATCCGCGTAACACAGTTTGAAAGGGTCTTAACAAATTTCCCGCGTTTGCCTCGTGTTCCCGAAGGCGTCGTTCCTTCTGCGAGAATGATCCACCCTTATAAATTTCGCAACGTTTTATTCTCTCCTCGGTCTCGCCCCGCTCCTCGTTTCAGTGCGGATTTTTACGACATGCCCCACCCACGACCCGATTCCAACGGAAACATGTAAATACTTATGACGAACGTCGTGTATAGACGATTTCGTTTGACGACGCGTCGTTTCGCGACACACTGTGCCCTTTTCCTGCATAGCCACCCCCTGTAAGGGGGTGCAAAGATACGAGTTTCATGGCGGCTAGTTTTACGACAGCTCTTTAGAGATATTTCACTCGCCCCTTCTTCCTTTCCGTTCTCCCCTTATTCTTCCAAGCAAACGGTCTGTTTTCTTCGTTGTTTAAAATAACCATTCCCTTTCGTTTATTTTTCCCTAACAGTATGTCGAGAATTCGCTAATAACGTTCGTATATCTTAGTTGCTGCGAATACAAAATGTATGCGCTTTGAATTATAAGTACTCGACCGATCGATCGTGTATTTAAATTCGTTACATTCCCTTGTCCATTATCTATCCGGTATGTCGGCGCAGATTTGTCGTTACGAACGAGTTACGAAGCAAAGAAGATGCTAAAATATCGTGGAAACGTAACAGAACACCGATCGTTCCACTTTTATCACCCACTCGAACACTTAGGATTGTTCGAGTCGTGTCGGACCATTTCAGCCCTTTAAAGTTTTCCAACAGCTATAATTTCGAGCGTTACGCGAATTGGAAAGTTTCCGTAGATCCTGAACGTGATTCGAAGCGTCTGGAGCCCGTCACTGGTTCTTTGCTTCCGGCAGGGATGGGCTACAAATTTTTACGTCGACTCCCTTGCACGCGATATCGTTCCGCTCGCGCGGACGCTCGATCGTTTTTGATCGTTAAACAACGAAAGTGTTCGTTCGCCCGTAAACTTGCTCGTTGTTGCTAACTCTCATCGAGGAATTTCTTTCTTTCGCTAATTTTTCAGCACTGGCTGATGACAATAACACGAACTTCTTCACGACGATGCACGTGCCACGTCATCCGTTAGACCGTCTCTGCGCTGCTAATTTCGAGTACATTAAATCGTATCTTTTAACGAATGCACTCGAGTCGAGTTCCTTGAAACGTACCTTTTATCTATCCGTAAATTTTATCGACACACGATGCATCACCAACGTTGGAATAACTCAAGTTTCTTCGAACTTGCAGCTTAGTTGCAGATGCAACGGAAACTTTTATCTCTGTCTTTCAAACAGTTTCGCGCTAAGGATAGATTACTAAAATACAAAGAAGAAGAAGAAGAAGAAGAAGAAGAAGAAGATTCTCGAGCAAGTTTTATCGCGTTCCATAAAGCAGAGACTGTTCTGAGAAGATCAGAAAGAGTCGAATGGGCCGCGATTCGTCTCCGGGAATGGACCCCTTGAAATCCACGCTCTCCCATTGATATTCCCATCGTTTCTTTGTTCTTCGTGCGGGATCAGCGAAATCTCGGGATGGTTTATCGCGCGTAACGTCGTCGTGACTTTGACGAACGAAAACTCGAGCCTTCCACTTCGAAAAAGGTATAACCTATCGAGGGTTGTCGTTTAACGATCCTAGTTAACGATCGCAGAAAAATAAAAAAAAGAGGTAGATGGTCCATTTTCGGTTTGTCAATGCCTTTTTCCTTTTACAAACCCTCCGTCGTTTCTTACCCCTCGGCATTTCCCCAGAGCTGTCGTTGCGACGTTATTTTAGGAAAATATTCCAGGTTCCTTCTGCATTTTTACCTTTTCACAGATAAAAAGTTAACTAAGTCGATCGCGTTAATTCCATCGGTCAGTGTACGTCCGCTTCTTAAAGGGAATGCCGTGTTGCAGCGCGAGCGGTTAGAGGGAGAAGCTCTCCTTGACGTGTAACATAGGGTTGCTCCAGGGTCAAAGGATGAATAATGCAGAGTAAAATATGTAACATCGCCAAAGGGCGAGCGGGTGAATAACGGCTGCTTGAAATACACGCAACGACCACGGTGACTGGCCAAAGAGATGGCTCGATGGAATCCACGTCTCGAAGGTTTCTATCAGTTGTTTCTAGAAGATTCTGGTTTGCTGAAAAGAAAGCAGAAAATTTGGAATTCCGTTCCGGAAGCCTGAGTTAGATTCAAAGGATTTTTTACGACCGCCACGCAATCGTTTCTCGTTTTATAAAAGTTGCATGAGACAGCACGGTGGAAGAGTGGAATTTCAAATTCTGTGATTATGCAGCCGGCGGCTGTAAGGGTGTCGTTACTGCCCTTCGAGAGAGGCAAGCACCAGGGGCTGGCGATTCGCCTTCAGGGCAAAAATCCATTCTGAAATCGGTTATTATTCGGGGGATATCGGTTCGAACTTCGCTGTGATTAATAGGCTATGCATATTTTCGCGCTATTACGGAGAAGCCGCTCGAGTCTCGTTAATTGCCGCGGGTGGTGACACGGATTTTCGATTGTCGCAACATTTGTAAAACCAGATTAAGGATCGAGGTGAGCGTTAACGCTCGTAGATACCCTTTACGAGCACGTTACACGCGTTATACGAGACAATGGATATTTTTCATAATCTTTGAAGCTTCCGATAAATTCGCCGTAGTTATTCACATTTATTCAAGCTTTCGCGAGCGTCCTAATAGCTCTGAAGAGGGTCGTAACTGGGCGACGTAGCCGAGGGCCAGTGGCCAGTTCGAGGGTTCAAGATCGATTATTATTCGTGTTCGTTTGCGTTGATTAATGGCCGACGCGTCTCGCTCGAAACAGCTGAAGCGGATTCAGAGTAAGCAGAGAGAGAGAGAGAGAGAGAGAGAGAGAGAGGGTAAGAGGACGGAACATGGTACCGAACGGAAGTACTGAGAGCTGTCGCGCTGCGAGACAGTTTGCTGGCAGTCCCGTGCCACCAAGACATTGAATTAATCGTCATTAGGCGTCCCGGGTCGACTGACTGCGGTGTCAGCCGTAGAACGGTGCTGCTGCCACCCTCTTGTCATTAATAACGCTTCCCTCTCGCGAGAGACGCCCGATCTGAAACGTACCTTCGACTCCATCGACTTTTGAAGACTTTTAATCCGCCGCCGTTTGATTTTCATTCGCTCCTTCTGTGAGATCTTAAACGGGGGAGTAGATTCGAGAATCGAACCAAAGTCAAAGTCGTGATTGGCTTCGATTCCAACCGAGCAAAGTTGCTGCCGATGAAGCTTTATAGTCCCTATAAAGATTGCTGGAAACGCGGAAGAGGATCAATCGTCATCGTACTTCCTTTGTCTCCTTTTTCCTCTTCGATTCGTCTCCCTCCTCGTTCTTTTTACGATTCGTTCGTTCATTCGAATATCAGAAAGTTCTGTGATCTTCCTGCAATCTTTCGCGCATCTCTGATTCTGACCATTGAAAGTTCTCCGCTAAAAGGACATTTTAATTCGTCGTTGACTGCTAACCTTATATAGTCTTTACGACTATAATTGGAAACTACCTCGGCGATGGAGGCACGTCAAAATCGCGCAGAAGCGTCGTTACGCGCATAACTTCGACGATTATTAATATCGCGTAATTATTATTACAATCGTTGGCTTTTCTCTGCACCAATTTCGTGGAGGAGGGTGAGCCCTCGCCGGGATCCGAGTATTTAATGAAGCAACCCTTATATGGGTCGTTCCCAGGGGGAGAAAGGTCTTGCCGTTTCCATCGTTATTACGGCGCAGACTGACGTCACTGTTTATACAATTACGTTTCGTTCTCCAGAGATACAAGCCTCTGGTTGACTAGGTAAACCGATCGAGCTCGTCGTCTCGGATCGGCTTGTTTTATTTGTGCGTTAATGATTCTTCCAGAGATTTCGCGAATAAATGATAGCTGCGTTCGATTCTTCGAATTCTAATCTTGCTCGTCCTTGACGATCAACGACGCTCTATCCGATAATTTTCGATAATTTTATAATTGTAAGAAGTTGCATTTTAGACAGATGTCTTTTTCATTAATACGTTCGCTGTCATCGTTGCTTGGAATAAAATGTCCGCAAGAGTCAGAATCAACAATCAGTCTCAATCTTGTCGGTGAATGTGCAACCGAGCAGTCGTGGCCGAGTGGTTAAGGCGTCTGACTAGAAATCAGATTCCCTCTGGGAGCGTAGGTTCGAGTCCTACCGACTGCGATCGATAACTTGCACGAAAATATTTTTTTTTCTTTTATATATACAGAATCAAAGGCGACAAAGTTCGTTTATGTCAAATACGTATGACCACAGTTCCGCTGAGACTCGCGATTACGATGCAAAGAGATAACGTATCGAGTATTCACGCTGGATAACTTTGCCGCGATCAGAGCAGAGGAAGGCGAGAAAAAGATTTTTAACGTTTAAACTTGGCACCGATTTTAGAGATTTTCCAATGATAGGAAACTACGATTCGATCAAAAATAACTAGCAGTTTCGTACTTTTCGTTTTACATCGAAATTAATGATATTTTCGTAAATCGTAAGTAAAACAATGAAATCCATCGGACGAATATCCGCGTGGCGATCGAACGGTCTGTTTTAAGTTCGCGAGACGAAATCATCGTTTTACATTAGAGTCGAGCGTAATAAAGTTGGAGAACGCAAAGGATACGGCGCAACGTTCTCCCTCGTCTGTCCTGGCGACCGGCTGTTTGCCTATCTCCGCGTATATCTCCCTTAACGACGCGAAGTCTGGCGAAACTGTGATACAGCCGCAATATTAATAGGGTATACTCATTCCCGCCCCTTCCGGTCGGCCAACATAGCCAGATCCAGCCCTAAAGACAAATCCCGAGCTAATGTTGTTAGCTGGTCCTACGGGAGTCGTGGCGTGTTCTCAGACAAACAGACAATGCGTCGAGTGGATTCGTAAAGCCCGGATAAACACTCTAATATCTGCAAGATCGGACGTTAGAGGACCCTTCCTTGGTCTCCTTTATTTTCGGATCGCTCGAACGTACTGTTGATCAATTAACTCTATCTAGGTTCGATCGATCGACGCGATCTTCGTTTCGAGCGTTCACAGCGGAGTATAGGGGAAAGGATTAAGGACCAGGAAGAAGGGCTAAGAATAACAAGAATTTCATTCTCCGAAGCGGCGATCGATTAGTAATCGAATCGTTCAGAAGTCATATCGATTAACTCTACAAATTAACAAGTAACAAGAGAGTCGCAAGCATAACTTTTCGAACTTAATACTATTTACGTTGTGTTGTTCGAATAAGTAGATTTTGATCGTCGAATGGAGACACTTATCCGTTGGAAATAAGTTAATTGCGTAATTACGGTATCCAATGAAACTGATATTTGCTAAAAGTGCGGTTGATCGACGTAACACGTAGGAATGTAGAAAATCTTCGAGGGAAATACTTGTTATATCATTCTGGAAACCATCAGAAATAGATCAACGAATTGAAAGAAATTACACGTAATTGGCGATTAACTGGGTATCTTCTCTAATTTTTATATCAAATAAAAATCGATATTTGGCAGAAATCTATCGTGCGGAGGAAGTTGGCATCAATCGCGAACAAATACCGACGACGAAACCAAGAAGAAGCAAGTTCCGCGTGGATAGAACGTCCGATGGACGAGGGTCAATTAAATGCCATTAGCGCCGCTGGATTTTGGCCAATCCCTGTAACGAGGCTAACACACGTAGGATATCGAAACGGATAATACTCGCGTAAACCCTCGGGTTGCTCTGGATCCCTGGACATCGTGGACCGTAATCGGATTGCTAGCGTGTAGCCCGAGACGCGTTCACGTTATCGTGGAACATTAATTTTTATGAGCTTTCGATATGACCCACGTAGAGCGTGCAGTCCCACCGAGACATAGCAATCCCCTTTCAGGTAGTCCAGGAGTAAAGATCCTTTTTCGTAAAGAAAATAGAATACGAGGGTTGACGGTTTGATCGAATCGTATTTGAAACGCTGCTTCGACCAAGGTTTTAGGTCCTTGCTCGTTCAACAACGCGTCAACGACATTGATATGTCCAATTTTGAGGGCTATTCGCTAGACAGCGCAGTTAAACGTCGAAACCGGGAAACTATGGCGATTGAATAGCTAATAACTCTTAGTCACACCACCTGTGTCTAGGAAACTCGCAAAATTTGACCCGTCAGACCCGTCGCTCAAAGGGTTACTCGTTAATAAATCGAGTCGGCGAAGAAGAATCGTATTTCTACGACACCTCGTTAAGCTTTGTAACGAACACGTGTTATCGAGACGATACGAAACAGCAAGTATACTATTTATAGTTAGTGCGGTGTAGGTAGTACTACCGTCGATGTATTAGGTCATCCCATAAGTTCGTGCGGTTATATATGTTAAGATTGTTTACTTACCTTTCAGTTTCATGAAAAAATGTAATCCCCCTCTCGTTGTACAACTTCTTCCCATTTTTCTGGTAGGGCCATTATTCCGTCTCGATAAAAGTTCTCTCGTTTTTCTTTAAAATAATTTTCTAAGCTATTTTCGAGAATGTCGATATTTTCCAATTTTTTACCTACTAAAAAGCGTTGTAATGCTCTGAACAGGTGGTAATCAGATGGAGCAATGTCCGGGGAATATGGGGTATGTGGTAAAATTTCCCAATTAAATTCAGACAATTTTTTTGTAACGCTTTTCGCGACATGCGGTCTACCGTTGTCGCGATGGAAGATAACGTTGTTCCTATTCGCTAAACCTGGTCGTTTTTCAGCTAGTGCTTCCCTTAATTTTTCTAACCGAGTGCAATATTTGTCCGAATTAATGGTATCACCGCTAGATAAAAGTTCAAAATAGAGTATTCCTTTATAATCCCACCATACGCACGAAAGAACTTTAGGTGGATGTAACCCTGGTTTTGCACAGCGTTGAGGTGGCTGATTTCGTTGGGACCAGCTACCTTTCCGTTCAGGGTTTTCGCAAAGTATCCACTTTTCATCGCCAGTTACCAGGCGTTTAAGGAATGGCTCGTGTTTATTACGCGCAAGTAACGACACGCGCGCTGTCGTTCGTTCAAGACGGTTTCGTTCCGTAAGTTCATGGGGCACCCAAACGTTCAACTTTGACACCATCCCCGTTCTTTTTAAACACCTACGAATCGTTGTCTTAGGTATTTTCAGAACATTTGACATCTCTCGAACCGTCAAACTTCGTGATTTTTCAACAAGATTCCGAATTTTATCTTCGTCCGTCCGAGGAGGACGCCCGGAGCGTTCCTCGTCTTCTAAACAGAAATTCCCAGCTCTAAAACGTTGGGACCACTTCCTACAGGTGCGAGATGAAAACGCATTTTCTCCGTAAACAGCGCATATGTTTTTCGTGGCAATTGTTACAGAACTTCCTTTCCGAAATTCATATAACGTGAGATGTCGAAAATGGATACGGCTTTTACTCATGATTTTTTACTGTTAGAAGTCACTGTGTTCGCTGTATTACGATCTTCTACCCACGAAAATCTGCTCTAGCCCGTTCTCGATCAGCTAAGCTCAAGCGCATTGGTCCCTTATCGCCGTATGTTTATAAATCGACACGTGAAATGTCGGCACGAACTTATGGGATGACCTAATAATAACGTAAATAAATCGATACTAATCCAACGTCGTTATTACGCGGATTATAAATAAAATCCATTGTTCGTCTATAAATAAAATCTCGTAATGATCAGAGTGCAACAGTTAACGATTAATATCACACAGCACGATGAACTCCATTAGAGTCGTGTTTCTCGATCGACATTTCCACAATTAGTTGATCGTCAGAGAACACGAGAATAGAGCCAAGAACGAGGGGGCTGATTAATAACAATTAAACGGCGTCGTCCCATGGAGATACGCAATGCAATTCATCCATTCGAGGATTGAACGCTATCTAAACGAGCGATGTGTAAGCGTAGCTATTATCGTGGCGCGAGAAGCCTTTTCTCGAGAAGAGAGAAGGAAAGAGGCGAGTCGGAGGTCGGCAATTGTCGCGTCAACTAATGTTACGGTCTATCTTGTAAGAGCTCGACTAATGGCCGTCTCAGGAGTCGCTAATATGCCGTAAGTAGGACCGTCGACGGGGGAACGCAACTCCCATAATCGTAACTGCAGTTGCCTGCCGCGGAAACGACGCTTCCGTTCCATGGGGAGTTTCCGTGTTAAACGAGCTACTCTCGCTGGAAATCAGCCGAGAAAGAAAAGTCGACGGGTGTTAATATCTCTGTCTTGTTCCTGTCAAGAATCTAACTTATACCGCGTACACGATAAGATCCTTGGAGTTTGAAGTCTTTCGTATTATAGAAACGTTTCTCTAAAATTGAATATCTTTGCGTGCAATCGTTTCTATAATGTACTGTTCACAATTTTTTAATTGTGTATTACAGGAGCGTAAATATTTCTTAGCGTTCCTGATTTCTTAGATCGGTTTATGCAGATAGTTTCACCAGTTAATTTCATCTTTCTCTTTCTCGCCGATTCAATGGCGGACGATATAGTTGCGAAAAACTACTCAATTTCCAAGATACGGAGGAGGAAGGAGAATTTCAAGCGAAAAGTCACCTCATACCTTCCTTCGAGCAAATTCACGAACGCGTTAGCGTTGCTGGTGTATTCGAAAGGAGGCGGGCTCGGCGGTTTCAGGCACGCAACGTCGGTCGCATCGATCAAACGCTCTTTCGAGGATCGAATAATCGCGGCGGCGCGGTGGCCAATGCATCGATGCAGCTACGCCGCTCTTCTTTCGCGCCTTTCCGTTCCGACCGAATATACAAAGCGAAAAGGCCGTTGCGAAAGCAGCTCACGTTGTTCCCTTCTCCTGGCTGGTATTGGCCGCTGCGATATTTCACCGTTATGTTTAATAATTCGCAGACAGTCCGATGGAGAAAGCCGCTTTGACTCCACCCTTCTTCGCTCTTTCGACCTTTTTCGTCGGCTTATTTCTTGCTTCGTCGAGGATGTCGTAGTTGCCATAAGTTTCGCCAGGAGTGGCGCGTGAGCCACTTCAAGTATGAAATGAACTACGTGCCACTCTTACGATATCTGGCTTACAAAGTAAGAGTTATTCTCTTTGGAATATACTTTTCAGTCGAATCTTAAGTACTCATGATTTTTGGAGAAAAATCGACACTGAAACTAGTCCACGGTGCAACTTGTGTCAATTTTGTTGCAGGAGTATGTGTATAGTGCTACGGTATGTTAAACATAGACCCTATGGATATCAGATTGTTGCCAAAATTTATCGCGTAAGATAAAATGGGAATATTCGTCTTATATTCCAGATCTATCGACAAATGATTTTCGTGTATTTGCTTGAACGAAGAGAGATATGGTTGCGAATCATTTCGACATAGACGACAAAGTAAAAATGTTATCGGGAAATTCGTTGAAAATTCGACAAATGCTCGCAGATGCCTACGAACTACTCCTCTTTTTCACGATAGAAACGTCGTAGCTTTTGGTTTACGTTTAATTTCCCTGAAGGACGAGTCGCCTGGAAACGAACGAACAAGCTGCACCTGTTTGGAACTCGCAAAAACCATGGACATTTTCCAGGTGTTTCCGTCTACACGCTCGGCATTCCGGACGTATTACGGCTGCTTGTACCCAATTTCTGTGTTCCCCGTTTATCCGTCGCCGCCGCAAGATATTCCGCCGCCCTTGCGGGTCGACTCGTATCGCAGGACGCCATGAGGGAGGTGAGCGTTATAAAGGGGATGGGCGCCTCTGGGAGTACAAGTTCCGGATTCCCGTTAACAGTAGTTTTACGATCCGAACTTCAGAGAGATCAGCGCCGTCTTCTATGAATATTAACCCTGGCCCCTTTAACCGACCGACCTGGCCGATTACTTCACCCCCATGCGTGCAATTATCCTGGACCCGAGACTCTGAAACGGTCTTAGTTCGGCTTTGCATCGAGAGTCATCGGTCGGGTCTGGTGGAGAAGAAACAGTACTCTGATCTCGTCGATTTATATGTTTCTCAGAATTGAATGTCATTTCGCGATCGGAGAATAAACGATATAACGTAGTCAGCTTATAAGCTGATGAAGTTTTATAAAGATCAAAGGCAACGACTATTGAAACAAACGTCATTTTAATATCTTGGATAATTCAAAATTATTAATACGACGGAATAATACGTTTTCTCGTGAAAATTCCTTTCGGGATATTTTACATGTCCTTTCGTGTTATCCGTATTCTCCTCGTTTCTGTATCTTTGAGTTCTGAGTTGCTACAAAACCAGGAAGACAAAGAGGAACTTCGTCATCCACGTAGCAACCAACGATTTTCCACCTTGCGCGTTCTCTCCCACGTGCCCTCGTTATTATCGTTACATCACATTTATCGCCCTCATTTACAAATCCCGTGGAGAATATCACGGTATCGTAAGTAAACAAGCGAACAGAGCTCGATCAGGCTGAAACGAGTTTCTCGCGTTCACAGGGGTAATTTACCATGGACAATGGCTGAACCGTTCGGTTACCGAGCCCCATCCGTATTCACCGGACGAAGCGCGATCCGTTACTTCGTCTGCGACATGGAGCCTGCATTGTGCTCGTGGTCCAGTGCGGAATTACGCTCGCGAGTCGACCGGACGAATCGGCCTTTAGATCGGGAGACAACAGGGGGAAGACCATGGTTAATGGGAATCCGTCGGCAATTTCGCGTACGAACTTGTCCTCCTGGAACGTGACGGGAATGCTGGCGAATTTGTTTTTCCTTCGTCCCGGCAGTCAGCTGGAGGGTGTAAAATTGGATGGCTTGCAAAATGGATTCTTATCGTGACGGTGAATGGCTGGCCATGGTGGCTAGATGTATTGCTCGAGAATGGAGAAATCGAAGAACCGACGATCGTCTCGGTAGTACACATCGACAGAAAGATTCGCTCTTGTTACTTAATTTTTAAGACTCTAGTCGCTATATTGCACGAGCGCCAAGCTCTGCTCATAATTTGGATCAACGAATCATACCTGATCTAGTAACCGGTGTTTTCATCGAATAAAAAAACAGTTGCGGTCTGAAGGAGACGCGAAGGTGATAGATAAGAGTCACTGTTGAATGGTTAATATTATTTCCCCTGCAAAAAGGATCAAACTTTTGTGCCTTTCTGTCGTACTAAATTTATCGTAATGTTCGCACGACGAAGACAATGATTCATCCCGTAAGCCTTATCGTTCGCGTCTTAATTTATGAAACATTTTCTTCGGACCAGATGCATGCACGTTATCCAACGATTTATAGGAGCCGTATCATATCCACCCTCGGTTGGCTGTCGTTCGTTCGCGTGTATTGATAGAAATTTAGGCGGACTTCTGAACAAGGCCGTTGCGTGTCCCGCAATCAGCTTGATGCGCGATTGTCTTGGAACGATCTAATTTATCTTCCAGTATTCCAACAGTCGGCCTCTCCGCATTGCGAAATTAATCAGGCGGCTCCAGACGCGCCTTTGTTGCCTGCCGCTCGTCAAGACCTTGCTCTTCCGCGATAGATTAACAAATACGAGCCGCGTCTGCTACTATCTCTCCACGGGTCCCACTCAATCCTAATATTCTTGCCATTTAACGAAGCTCTACCTCCCTTCTCTATAATTTTGCGATTCATCTCGCGCAAAATTTCTGAGCGCAATACGACGTATACGATGTACGCGAAACAATCCTTTTCGCAAAAACGGTATTTCTAAAAATTGACGTTGCACCGAGCTTACGAAGCACCGTCGTTACTTTGCAACGCTTCTCCAACATCCGATGAAATCGTCGTAGTATCCCATAAATTATCTCGAGTTCGTGTTTTTATATTCACAACGTTGAAACCGCTAGCAATCAGAGCTCTATTCCGAGAAAAAAGTAGCTAATGTCTTTTCCAATGAACCATTTCGCTCCAGCCTCGGTCACCCTCTTCGATTAACCATCGATACAAGTCTCCCGAAGTAATCGGCGTCGAAGTTTCGGTAACGAGCCAGTCTAGCTGGTAATATTCCCACGACGAGTTAAGGGGTTGGAGGAGCAGATACTCGGGGGACCTAAAGACGAACGTTTCCTTTTCGTGTTCAACTCCTCTCGCTACTTTGCGTGCCAAGTTTCAACGGAGCGTGGGTAATGGGCTCTTTTCCCACTTTCCTCGCGATGGAAAGCGAATTCCTCCCAGGTGAACGATGTTTGCCAAACCTCGGCCGACAGGGGGTGCTGCATCCACCGGTTTCGATATCGATCCGCGTGATAGAGAGCGTGTTCGATCGACTAGTAGATGGTTTCCTTTTGCGCGTCACGATAATAGCGTGCGTTTCAGGTAGAGTTTGCCGAGATTAAGCGAATCGAAGTGCCTTCTCGACGTTTATCCCATCGTTGGCATAATCGGTCGGATGTACATTCTCAAATGTATTTGCAGATTCGCCGTATGACCGCCTACATTGCGATCAATACGCTTTGACCGATAGGTCGACGCCTCTGTTTGACCATGAAGCTACGCTCTCAGGGCTCGATCGCTATAGAGCGAGATCGTTGCACGAAACGTTTCAGAAAATTGGTATCAAACTTGTGCAACGTTTATGAAAATAAGTAAAAATCTTAATAAACGTATTTACGCAAATATACTTACGAGTATAATTTAAGAACTTGGCCAGAAGTTTGTTTTACGTGTTAAGTATCATAGGAAATACTACGCTCAGGATATTTCATACGTTTTTGCGAATTATGCTCGCCCTCAATGTTATTTCCAAAACCTCCAAATTCTATGAAACTTTTTTCAATTCTTCCCCCCGTAAATACGTTAAACTTTGCAGCCTGATCGTTAGAAAGGAGATCTTGAAGGCTGATTTAAATAAAAGTAGTTCATACGTTGGTTACTATTTTCAGTGCTAATTACTATCTTGATATGTTGCAATTGGATTTTCGGTGTTTCAGTCGATATGACGTTATCTTAACCAATGGGTATCGTATTGATATCATTTTTTTTTTTTTTTTTCGAAACTTATCGTACCAGCAAAATAAATTCTTTACGAGATAGAACAAGTATCTGCTCGAAGCATTACGAGATACGGTAACTACATTGTTTGCGTTTCGAAAATGTATCTATTTTTGCTGGGTAAAGACTGGTCGAAAACGTTAAAAGTGATAAAAATTAAAAAGGCAAAGATGGATATCGAGCGTTCACGAGATTAAAGAAATCGACAGTGAAAGTAGTATCTATTAAAATATTTTTAAATTAACGTCACATGTCTTGGATTTCTAAGTGTATTGATGTTACGTATCTCGATGCTGTTTCAAAGGATTTCTAAAGTTGGAAGAAGAACAGGTAACAAACGCAGTTCTTATGTGATCTATAAACATTAACAATCATTTATTTATTATTATCGTTATTATTTATTAATATTCCTTGTATTATCAATTATATATAATATTATTTATTATCAATCCTTTAAAACCTTAAGTATTCTTATCTATTAGTTTCCATTATACTCGTTTTTATCTATTACTCTTATCTATCAGAAAAGAACGGTTCGTTGTTATTTTCGATAAATCCAATACAATCATAACTTCTAATTGGTTCTATCTGTTCTCGTTATCATTGAAACGCGATTTTTGTTTAACAAAACTTTGTACACACAAGTTCATCGAGTCGAAACTCAGAATTGTTATACGTATTTCGTGCAGATTTTCAAAATCGTTTTTCCGGAAACGAAGCCTCCTACTTTATTCTACATTTTCGACTGATCTCTTTTTACGAGGAAATAATTCCTTGGTCGACTGTATCACGATCGAGCGAAATACTTTTGTCCCTATGCTGCCTCAAATATCGAGCGACGAACGATACAAATAGATATACTGGTCTGTTTATATCACTAACTCGTGATACGACATCGCAACTTTGAGTAGCGTTCTTAAAAATGCACACGGAGATACGAGCGTAGATTCGTGACTTCGCGTAGGGTGATTTTTGTAATCACGACGGAGTCGACGCCGGTCTGGTACTTTCCGGCGTGTTTCGTAGCTGTTTTCGTGCCACTGACGCCGTGAAATCGTAAAAAATTTGCCATTCCCGGAACCGCAAGGGTAACCGCGATTTTCACAAATCGGAGTGGCACGACAAAAACTGCAGAAGCAGAAAATGCAAATTTTCGACGGTGGCGTCGCGCGGAATTTCCTGCTTTATTACTTCACCCCCCGGTGTCGACAGACTCAGACCGACGAGAGTAGATAGCAGGAAGGGGAAAAAAAGAAAAAAAAAAAAAAAAAAGAAAGAAAAGGAACGAAAGGATACACGCTCCTGTGGATCGTCGTTCGCGGGAAGAGAGCGGCGTAGTCTCTTTTTTTCTTCATTATTCCCGCGACGTACACTTATTCCCCGGTCTCGTGGACGTCGCGTTTTCGTTCCGACGATTGTACGCCCCGACAATGGACCGACGACTCACGCTGAAGTTTCGATTCTGTCCCCGTCAATTCCTTTTTTTCTCTCTCTCTATAGCAGGCAAGCTACTACTTCGTCTCTTACTCCCTCTCTCTCTCTCTCTCTATCATTGACAGGAAAAAGTTTCACGTCGCTCGTGAAACTTTCTCATTGTCTCGAGTTCCCTTGTTTGACAAGGCTCGGCCACGGACTGGCCGGTTATCGTTCGAATTACCTGAAACCGCGCCATCCAACGGGACGAAACATATTTTTCCCTGCTCCCGTAGTCGTTTCGGTCTATTGTCTCGCGGGCACGGGTGTTCCGCGACGAGTCGATGTCGCGACGCTCGCAAGAGAGGCTTTCCTCTCGGCACACGGAGTCAATTTACCGAGGAATTAATTCTGCTGTCAACGAAGAGAGGCAGAGAGGTTCGAAAGGAGCCAACCGTGGCTCGAGTGGCGACAGAGGCTGCGTCAAAGCGAAAATGGGACGCTTTAATTGCGTCTTTCGGTTTGTTTCCGCATTGTTTTGGACCTCGATAATCGCGTTGCCTCGTTCCAGCAACTTCGTCAAGTGGGCTTGTAGCGAATTTTTAATCAAGGCCTCACGATGGCTTCTATTTCTACGACTTTCGAGTCCGCGACAATTCCATTTCGTAAAATAATCCTCGAAAAGCATTTTCTTCGTACGTGAACCCTTTTTTTTTTTTTTGTTATCTTCGTGTCTAGAATAATATTCTACGCGCGTTGTTCGTTACATCCGTGTGTCGCCCACATTTTCTTAACACCCTGTCCAATTGGTATCTATTTTTCAATTAAATACCGAGTAACGTGTTTGAACCCCTCGTTCCATTACAATTTCATTCCATCAGAGGCAAATACTTCCACGTGTAAATTAACCAATTCCAAATAGCACTGGTCACCGTTTCCCAAAGCAACCAGTTGGAAATTTCACGCGAACGCATCGAGATCCACCTTCGGTGTCCCTTGGCGATAGTTCTAACCTGGTCTAACCCTTCATGGCCGTGGACCCTTTTGGCACGAGCGTCGGATTAGATTTAACCATCGGTGGAGGACGGAGGTGAGTTCACTTCATAATGACTAGGGGGATCCATTGTCCATCCGGGCAGAGGCGAGGGTCGCGCGGCTAACTTCGCCCCGGAGGTATTGGCAACCGTGAGCAGGGATGGGCCTCGTGTCCGTCGCTATCCTCGACGAGTTACAAAGTCATTGTTTGCGATGGCTATTCCCGAGAGGCACGAATACGTTATTTTCGACGTTATTCCCGGTGAGAAGCTTTTGGTAGAAGCAATTCGATTTCCTCGAATCTCTCTCTTCGACGTACATGCCTGATCTTATCAAGAAGTAATGCGACTACTTTCTTTATAACTTGGATTGGATGTCTCCATAGACAACAAACAAATTACAAATATTTACAAAAAAAAAAAAAAAAAAACAGATATTTTCAGTCTTGTTGCGTGCTTTGTTCATTTTCTAACTAACTATACGTTTCTAACGCTATATAATGTTTCAAGTTACACGCTTCGAAGATCGTCTTTTCTTTATTGCGAAGGCAAATTTAAAGTCTTTCGACGACAACCAAAACTGCTCTGTATTTTCGCCTGATTATACTTCCAGCAACAGCTCATAGATGACGAGTATTTTATTTATGCGTTACGTTTTCGCGAGCACTGTTTCAGAGTACAGCTGTTATAGTTCGCGCGATTCTAATCGATTATCGTGATAAGTTTTGCCAAAACGGTTGATGGCTGGAATCGGACACGTAAGTAACACTAAACGAAATTGGTTACGGCGAGTACATCCGAGGCGTGGAATTTTCGCGTCGAGGTCGCTCCGTATAAACCGATAAAAACGTGTAACGTAATCCTGATTGGAAGAGTGCTTATAACGGAGTGACGTTATACTCCGAAACTCTCTTTCCCTGTTCGCCGTTACGTTTTTATTTTGTTTGTCATTACGTCCGGATGACGTATAGCGTATATACATGTTGATTCTTGAAACCATAGCCAAACGATTCTATCGTATTAATATTATCCATATACTTGTACCTATACATTATCAGTACGATAATATGATTTTTCTAAACGCGTCATTCGAATATCGATTACACGCTAATAAGCTCTAGATTGGAGGAAGGAACCAGCTATCGACGGGTAAAGACCGCACGGATAGTTCAATCGTCTGAGTAGGATGGTTCGAGGGCAGCGGCGATCTTCCTTCTCTGAACGTCGAAGAGAGAACGGCTGCACCGAACACGGTGCTCAATCTCCGCTCTCGATCCTGGTTAACCGAATGGCCTCGCACAGCAACGTTCCCCAGATCGTCTGTACCAATTAACACCGACCGCGCTCACGAGCACACCTAACGGGCAGCTCGCGCTACCAATAAACCCATCCTCGCATAAAATACGAACCGATGTCATTAATCTCAATAGCGAGGCTGAGGCCGGTAATTAACGCGGCCACCAAGGCCGAGGGCGGTACACTCTTGGCCAAAACTTTCGTCCAAGACGATTAATATCAAATTGCTCCGTCCGAATTGTTCTTTTCTCAAATAAAATCGTAACGCGTGTAGCATTATTTATACGAAAGATACGGCAATAGAGTCGCGATGCATCCAAATCAGCTAACAGCGGATCCACATCGCTGAAAGATTAAAGAGGAAACACGCGCTTGACTTAGTTTCAACATATACCGACCGCTACAAACGTGTACAAATATACAGGTTATCTTCGAAACGATGGTACAAGCGGTCGGGTGGTGATTCTACAGCAGAAAGACAAATGGGACGCCTCGAAACTTACGGACAGTACACGTGCACCTGACGCATATTCAAGCTCGTTTCTCTCGAAAAAAAAACGTTATTTCGAAGTGATTTCGAAGACACCCTGCATGTACGTGCGTTGTCAGTGTCTGCAATAGCATCTCGATGGGAATGACCATTCGCTTGCTACAGATCCCAACGGCTACAATAACCTGCCAAACGTCTTCGCAGACAAATTGCACTCCATCAAGATGATGATTTTCATGGGACATGGTGTTAATCGCTACGATTATACGTGCGTATAAACAAGTACGAGAGGGAGCTTGAGAATGTTAAAGGATGACTGTCCCGAATTGTAATCGTAGGAAAGGTTTTAACGGTATACTCGAGGAAGGAAAAATCCATTTGGAAAGGGTTAAATTCCTATAGAACGCAGCGTCTTCTTATAACGTAAGAGTTATTTTAATCGGTGAGATCTATCGACGAGATCCATCGACGAGATCTATCGACAGATTATCGAAAGAACGTCGAGTTATCCAGAATTGGTGATAAAATAGCTCGGAAGACAGAATGTCATTGGAACGAGCGTAATTCGCGAAACATGAATACCATCGAGAAGAAATAGAGCTGGTAAATCAGAAAACTTTCACCCGGGAGAAGATAGGCAGTAGTCTGAGCGAAATTATATTTACCCCTCGTGCTCCAGGGATATATTATTATTTTGGGGGAGACACTTGTTAGGATTCCGTATCCATGGAATCCCCACTTATTCTACTTCTATAGGACGATGGAAATTCCGTGGTAATTCGATACCGATTTTTCTTATCTTCTCGACTTTCGTCCGTTCGTTTGATCGTCGCTCTTGCTTTTATTTTTTCGTTAATAACATTCGGCGATTAGATCGGCAAGGATTTTACATGTATCCGAAAGAATACGCGAAAGTAAAATTATTGAAAACGTTAGGTTTAGCTACGTGCGTCGGGATGGATGTCTTACTACAATTACGTAAATCTTTCTACGAAGATACGGTACAACGCGAAGAAGGAGGAACCTGCGTAGAATTCGATACAATTACCGTTCGAACACGGCTAAGACACCGGTTGATAACGGTCCACGGACCAGCGAAATTGATTTAGAGCTGGTGGTATCCTGGATGGCATCGGCGGCGCCGATAAATCAGCGCGAAAAGCAATTTAAACCGGTACAGAGTCCGATCATCGTAACCCTGGCAATAGAGACCGGCTGTGGATTCCCAACGTTGGCATAAGTTTTCATTTGCACCGACCCGCTAACGAAGTCTTCGACGATAAATTCGCCGGAGCTTTTCCACACGGGGTAATCCCATTGCCGAGGCTAAAGCCGGTCCCGAAGCTCAACGAGGATCGACCTTCTCCGCGCGAATTAAGACGAATCCTTTCGATATGGTTGCCTGCACCTTGCTACCAATTTTCTCGATAAATTCTCTACGGAAAATGGGCCGATAGTCGACGATGCAATTCCTACAGATTTGTTCCTATTCGATCGTCTAAGCGCATTGAAGCGAACGGATGCTGTTAAAACACGTTTTATACCGTGTCGTTTATTTTCTCGAAACGAGGAAGCTCGAAATATTAAATCGTTTCATAAGTAACGTCGTATTGACGTCTAAGCAACCGTCGAAATTCCATGGTACTTATCGTTGAATAATGTATCATACATCTGCCGTTTTCTGACATTATATCTTCCAAATACTATGCGCATAAAAATGAATTAAATCGACGTCTCGACTAACTCTAGAACAAGCGTTTAAAAATATATCGAAAGACGATAGAACGTCGAAGCATAGAACTACCGCGAATCGTAATAATAAAGAGAAGACAGTTCGATCCATTTAATTCTAAATAATTGCGGAAGTTGCTCGTTTCTGTCGCAGAGCGAGGTGCTTCCAGATTTAGGTGTCCACTTTCTCGTGACTCGGCTATGTTCGTAAAAGTTTCCTACGGTGAGCGTACAAAATGCTTCTGTGAATCACTGTAGGTGTATAACCCGAGTCTTGTTAAAAGATCGTCGTAATTTCATAATCCCGGTCGATTACGCAAGCCAGCCGCAATGCTCTCCCCTAATAAACGGTCCTCCGGCTGGTTGCATTATATAGAAGACGGCCGTGAGCGTCCGGTATTTCGCGTTATTGTGCAGGGGCCGACGAACGGGCTGCATTGTCGTTTACCAAGGGGAAAGGGATCACCATGGATGTGGTCTGGACGTTAATGGCATGTGCTACGGTCCGCCTGTAAACGCGACCAGCCTGCATTGCGGCTGCACCTGCACACCGTTGCGATTCCAAGCCGCGGTTCACATTGTAGCTGACCGCACCGACTCGTCGTCGCTCGTCCTCGTATATCGTGTATGCGAACACCTTCTGCCGGATGCAGCTGGCCCATCAAGGTGAGAAAAGAACAATCGCGGACAGGTTTAAAAGTCTTTCTCCTTTTTAAAACACCGGTCATCCACGTGTCTGCGTTCGAATGCGTCTCAACTGGATGTCCGTGCTTACTCTGTTCTTCTTTCAGTCGTTTGCCCATGTTTGATAATCGTTCGAGCTATCTCTTTGAGTCGTCAATTTTTGTTGCTTTTAGAGAGCGTTAAGATTAGGCGAAAAACAGTTTCTTCGAGTTTTGTCGACTTACAAACGCGGTATACGAGCTCTACTCCATTCTTCGTCATCGTCATTAATTGTCAATCGTTAAATGCAACAAGAAATCGCTATGAACAAAGGTTCAACGAGTTCGTGAGTTTGCGCAGCTTTTCTGTTTATTTCTACCATCTAGGAGATCCCATTTTCATTACCGTTCTTATTTTCTTGAAACGGACCGTCGATAAACTTTTTTTATTTCGTTCGATAGATCACGAATTCTGTTTTTAAAGTTTCTTCTTTCTGGAAGAGGGTCCGAAGACACGAGTGACAGACAGCGATAGTTAACGATGACTTTCTTATGGGCGTTCGCCATTAATTCGTACCACGCTCGTTCCTCAACCGGCACCGGATGAAGTTCCGCGCGTCCGTCACACTCTGATTCCCCCGAAGCGTACCAGCCGCGAACCCGAAAAGGAAGCAAAGTGAAAAAAAAAGAAGCGAAAAAGAAGAACGAATGTACCAGGATGGAATGAAGAAGGGGAATATCGGCGAGGAGGCGGTAGGAAGTACGCCGCGTTATTGCACGCGACTGTATGGTTGCGTGCATAATCGAGGGCCCCGAAAACGTTCGAAAAACACCACGATGCCCGGTTCGTTCACCCCTGAAACGAACTTTCTCCTCTTTGTTACTCGTCCCGATCGAATCTACGGGCCCGATACCATCTACGTGCGATTTCTCGACGCACCTGTAACGCTTTCACCGTATCCCGGCGCCATAACGCTTCATCATGGTCGCAAAATTCATCTTTTCCAATCTACGATTTATAGCACCGTGAACGTCCGTTGCATCACGGGTCGTCGCCTCGCACGGTAACAATGTCCGCGATACAACGAGCAAACGTAATGTTCTCACGAAATAATAGCTTTTATTAATTCGCTTGCAAATTCCCGCGAATATTGATGTACAAAGATAATTTGTTGAGAGGAAAAAGGTTGGTTATCGTAACGTCCCAAAATTCAAAAAAGGAATAGCGATAGTTTTCGAGTATCAGTTTCGAGTTCAGAGTTTCACAGCTTAAATACCACAACTTTCGTTCCCTATTTGGATATCATGGACAGTACAACAAAATGTTGCCCGTGTATCTCGCTCATTTTACCGCGTATGTCAATGGGTTAAGAGGTTAACGATTAAATATTTCATCGGAATGGAGGATGTAAGATATTACCAACGAATCACTTCGGTGGGAAAATTCAACGTCTCGGAGGGAAATGGTCCCGGAGGTGGAGCGAGGCTACGAAAAACTTCCTGCACCGCCTAATGGCACGAGAAGTCGAACGGGGTCTTCTAGTATTTCCGTCTCAACCCTCCTGTTCGTCAAGGAGAACACGCGGAGGGTGTATCCCGACCTCGTTCCCTTAGGACCGCGTCAAGCAGACAACGATTGCTTGCGACTTGGCACACGAGGTTCCCCGAAACCAGTGAAAAAATTGTGCGACTCTATGGGGAAGCAAACGATTCGTGTCTTCTTTGATTTGCTCGTTTGTTCGATGAATTACAACAGAACGGTGGAAGTTTGTGCAAATGGTACATTCAGGATTGGCCTTGCAAAAGATAAATAGTACCAATTGTTTGGTAATTATTCGTGATAACAGTCACGGCGTATCTTCGTATTGTTCGATTCATGATTATTACAGTTAGTTGGGAATGGAAGTCGTGAAATTTGGCGTTTACTCGCGTCCGTAATTGAAATTACAGTTTCGAGACATTGATCGGACATCTGAAAATTATCGTCTCTGTCGCAGGCATGGACCTTCAGATAACTGTGATTAATTCAGCAGGGAGCAGAGATGCAATCTCGATGTCATTTGCATCGTGCGACTTTTTGAATTCCAGATAACAAGCTATTGATCGATGTGCTGCATCGGCAAACGCAACACGGTATTTGGTGATTAATAACGTAGCAAGTAAACGTTTAATTTCGTTTGGTTCGAGCAAATTTCATCTGAGCAAGGACTAAGAAGCATCCTCGATCGTTGGACGTTCATCGGAAAATCGTTGGTCAAACGTACGAGCACGAGGAAAGATTAAATCCATCGAGACTCGTAATATCGATTTAATCCTACGTGCTACGAAGAAAAATCTAGAGAAAATGGACGACCACGTTAGAATAAGCAACCGTCGCGTTAACGTATTTCCCCGTAATATCGAGAATTATGTAAATGTCGGATGTTACGAGCGAGCTGGGGTTGTTGGTTAAAATCGAAGCGTTATTTACGAGCGAGTAGAGGCGGAATTCGAAAGCGGACGACACTTTTCCCTCTTATTTTCGACATTATGCGTCGTTAAATTTGCACGCTACCAACGTTTTCTCTCGCAGAATACAGACTTTGTAACGGGCATTCTTAAATCTTTAAAATATTATAATTAGCACGTTGTACGTCTTTTTCGTCTCTGCAAGAGTCTCGTTTAATTTATCGTATCCTTTCCACATATTTGTTCTCTTTACTTTCCAAATCGATTGTTGCAGAACGTTCGATTTTAAGGTACGTCGTAAGTCAAAGAGGATAAAGAATCGCGTGTTAACGGCAGCCATCAGCGATGGCAAATGGAAAGAGGCGCAACCCAATTTCACCGCGGAGGAAAGAGCTTCGATTGCCACATACTGGCAGCCGTCACGAACACTTCCACCGTGAGGGAAAAGCTGCGGGGGGGAAAGCTTGTCGAGCGACGACAGCTCGTCCCATCTAGATGAAAGTGTGACGAAACCCATACAATATTCAACCTTCGCGAAACCTTCTCCATCATCGGAGTTTTAACTTTGAAATTCAACCATTTCACCGACCATCCTCTACCTTAATTTCTCCTGTAAAATAAATTTCACATACATCAAATTAATCTCATATCCGTTAATATTAATTCTAGGTGTATAGGAAATTTCGTTGCTTCGAAATTTCGGATAAACGAGACAACGTCGATCGTTGAATCTTTGGCTCGTCCTTGACTAACGATTTTCTCACGGGTTCTGTCTTCACGCTTTTCTATTTTCTATTTCTTTTCTTTCCTTTCCTCTGATGCGCTTTCGTTCTGCCTCGTCGTCCGCTACTCGTCTAAAGATCATCTCTATCTCGTTGCTGTACGCCGAATTACGTTCGTATGATATGATAATAAATAGTTAATAGTAACGATAATAATAATGGTTTATAAATTTATTCAACTACGAAACGCTATGAAACGTAACCGGTGAATGGAAATCGATTTCCGAAAGGTTCCGATAATTAACTGTGGCCTCGATGGAGCGACCAATCAGTGGAATCGAAGGGAGAAAAGAAACACACTGCTCGTTATTGCAGTTCCCGAAGTAAAACGGTGTTTGCATGGGGAACGGAAGAGGTTCCGTTCTGGCTGTTTCCATCCGTCGTCCACTTGGCGAAGCGTAACGACCAACCAAGCCAGCCAGCCAGCCAACCAACCAGCCAGCCAGCCAGCCAGCCAGCCAGCCAGCCAGTCAGCCAGCCAGTCGGCCAGACGATGGACTGGGAACCGTCTGGTAGACCTTGAACGGCCCTTTAACTGGTTGCACTCCAGTCAAGGTTGCCTTCTTCCTCTTTCCACGCCGCTGTTGCGCCTGCGGCGCAAGGGACCGGATGAATAGGGTCGTGAGTTCGCCACTTTGTCAAGGTCGTAGCCAGTCAGCGACGTAATGTATTTCATAGACCGATAAAAATCATACTCCAAGCCTTTTAGTCGGGTGATTTTTTGGTTTCGGTTGATTGAAACGACATGGAAGTTGCCACGAAGGTAAAAGGACGTTATTAAATGATAATTGCCTTTCTATAGAGTTTCAGATTGAAGTGGACAGTGAAAGGACTTGCGAAGACTTTGATTTTACCACGTGTATAGTTACATTATGTAGCGATATATTATTAACGTCGTTGTTCCGTCTCGAACGCGATCATTATATTTCTATTTCTATAAGCCGCGTATCGAGGAAGAGAAAAAATGTCCATGCGGAATTGCAAGAAGATCCAGACACGAACGCAAAGTGACGAGAAAGCGTAATCGATGACTGGATGTTGCGCGATGTATTTACGCACGAATCCTATAGCTACGTGTCTCACAACGAACGTAACCAAATAACGTTCAACATATACGAAGAGCTGGTTCAAGATCGACCCGAGACAGCATTCCTTATCATTACGTCCCATAAACATTATCCTCGGTTCCATCGAGAATGATTCCTCGACCCGGGTACAAGGAATCGAGCGGAGGTAGCACGTAACCGACCTGTGAGAAGGACGAAGAGGTACGTCGAAGGAGGAACTCTGGAGGAAAGAAGACGAACAGAGAGACTTGAAAGGTAGCCGTAAACGGTTCCAGTCGAAGAAAAGAAACCAGACTTGGAATTTCGCTGTTCGAATAGAAATTTTCCATTCGATATTTTATACTCCATCTACGTTATCACATTATGAATTTATCGATCGTAATCTTTGCAACTATTCTCGCTTATCTAACGAGATCTTCGTGAGAAAATTTCCTTTAACATTGATTTCTCTCGGTATATGCGTTATATATAGCTTTGGATAGCCGTTTCTATTCTTTCCGAATATTTCTGCCGACCATACTTACGAAAATTAACTTTTTCTCGCTTACTTATTCTTTCGTAAAACATTTAGTTTTCGCCTTTGATTGCAGCACGCTTCACCGTAATCGAAGAGAAGAAAATTTCTACGAATTCCGACGCAAAGATTCGCAAGGATTTTTCAACGCGTCCACCGAAGACGCCATTGAACAGCTAGTAGAACGAGTATCCAATATGCAAAGTGGTCGGTCGGTGAGCGCGGGTTTCAGGTACCATCGGCGTAACTCACCGGAATATCGTTGCTCGTGACGGGCTTTTCGAGGGCGCGAGTGAGAGGCGTCGCGCAAGAGAGAGTGTACAGAGCTGATAGGAGCCACCATTACCCATCCCCGTATTCCAGCAACCCCGTGTACAAGCCCGTACAACCCCTGTATACAATCTCCGCGTGGCCAACAGGCCGGTCGAGAGCTCCGGGCCGTTCGTTGTCTAGCGTACCGGTCGCGTTCGATCGGACCACCCTTCCAAAGCTTCCGCCAGATGCTAATTAACTGTTCGACCCGATCGAACCAGTCGACTTCGCGCCATTCTGTCCAAAGATTTCATTAGAATTGCATTATCACATACATATCGTTTGGCGATTTACTTCGTTGAGACTTTTGCCACGACAACGTTTCGAGGGACAGCGTGAGATAAGGTTATTCGTGTTAATTACGCTGCAAGATCTTAAAACTCGATCTTAAACTTTGCGCACAGTGATCTAACTTGTCGTGCACTGTCTGAGAAAAGGTATTTCGACGCTTGCCATGGAAAACTCGTATATATATATATATATATGTATGTTAAAACATTTCAAGTTTTTATCGCGATTATATCGATCAAATCTGAAAGCCATCCGGAAATGTACATAGAAATTCCAACACGTATCCAGTATACGGTATAAACGTATACAGTACAGATAATCTTAAACAGATAAAAAATGTCAAAAGTGGCATCGCCGAATATCGAAATCTATCGATATGATTAATGTAACTTTCTATAAGCGTTTATATACATTCGCTAGCCACTGGTATATAAAATAAATTTGTCAAAGTTTCTTAACAAACGGTACGATTATATAATATACTTTTTTCCTCGGTGATTTTATTTTCTTTCGGCTATCTGTAAACGCGAACAAACTAATCTGAAAGATATCAATTTCATTCTTTTCCCGCCCTTCGTACCGTCTCCTTGGCAGGTTTCATTGCACGAAGGCCAGATTCCACGACGAGCCTGCCGCGGAATGTTTGAGGACCCGTCGAAGAGAATTTACTCGTCGGGATTGATGTTTGCGTCAGGGAACGTAACCGGGTACCGAGGAAATATTACGCGGGCGGTTGTTTACGCTTCGCGTGTTTTGTTTATCGATTCGCGAACGCACGCCGACAAACCCTAGGGATGAAGGTCTTGGATGAAACTGGCTCGAAAGGGAGCCTTCCGATGCCAGAGGAAATTATAATCCGGTTAGACTGTTTTTCTTTGTACAAACAGAGAAGACCTTCGAATCCCTGAGAGGATCGCTGTTCGTTCCTCGACACGTTCACGAAATCACAAGTTTGAACATGTTAGAAATTTTGATTAGGAAGATCGATCACCGTGCGATTCATTCGCTCAGGTATTCGTTCCTTTACCAAGTTTCGTATATGTAGGATATTTGCAATGTGTTGATAAATATAATTATAAACGTAAATATCATATAAATATAATTATCATCGTAATTAACATTTCGTATACGTGTGATCCCGTAGATATCATTTGCCACTAGATAACTACCCGAACGAATAACAAATCGAGTTCGAGCAACGTGACCTAATTGGTATTATTTAACAACGCTTTTATGAAATTGGCCGTTTCATGTGCAACAATAAGAAGCTAATAGCAACAGGCATGGAAATAAACGATGCTATTATTCGTTTATCAAAAAGATATATCTGGTCCTCACTGAAACCTCAATTTCCCAACAACCATGATAACGAATTAAATTGGTAATTGTGTGCAACAAATCTTACTTGGATCAAGCTACCGTCGATACTGTTCGTTATCTCGGTGTTCTGGTAAATGGACGTACGTGAGAGTCCGCAAGTCACCGAAACTAGGTCGATAGCATCGTCAAAGTGGATCAAACAGTCAGATATATCCACCATTTCGATCATTAAGAACGTCAAGGCAATTTACATGATTAATAGCGAATGGCTCGTAATGGCAGATATAATTATTATTTTCGTAATAGATAACGTAATGGTTAAATAAAAGTTTTCCTGGAAATTTTCTAGAACGACTATCCTTGAGAAACGTGAGACTTAATATTGTCTTTTCTGAAGATGAACATTACCAATTATTCCAATTCTAATTGACGTATGCGATAACCGATAGATATCGTTCGAAGATAAATCCATTCTACCGCGATAACGAGGTTCTTTATCCATTTTCATCGTATCGCGATCAGACGGTGGCGGTGAGTGACGAAGGAGGAACAGAATTCAACAGTGACACAGAAATAAAATATAATACGATAGAAGTGGATAAATAAAGAAATAATTAACAACGCAATGAAAATGCGGATAATACCTCTCGTTCTGGCAGTAGCGTTCGTCGTGAATAGCTTCGTCGATGGTAAGTGAACAATAAATGAATACCTTTTGATAAGCATCGTTGCATCTAGTATAACAGTGTGCATTGGTTTACGATTGTGCAATAATATACATACAGTTCAATGAAATTTTCTGCTCTTCCTACGTTCGTTTATTTTACATCGTTGTAGCTGCTTTGATTCACGGAGTTCCGGAAAACACTACATACACGCTTAAAATATCTATTAAATACTTTTTTATAAGTATAATAACAAAATTTGTAGCGTATATTATTGCACAGTACAAAGATAAGCTATTGACTAGGAATTTCCTATTTCTTCAACGTTTATCTATCAATTATGGCGCAACTCGTGTTAATATAATTCTTTTGTGTTAAGTTCTGAAAAAATGGAGAGCATAAGCGTGACGCGTGAACTTATTTAAACAAATTTTTATAGGAGGCCTGCTTTCACAGTCGACTACTACTACCGGAACAACCGGCACTACCGGAACAATCGGCACTACCGGAACAACCGGCACTACCGGAACAACCGGCACTACCGGAACAACCGGCACTACCGGAACAACCGGGACTACCGGAACAACCGGCACTACCGGAACAACCGGCACTACCGGAACAACCGGCACTACTNGGAACAACCGGGACTACCGGAACAACCGGCACTACCGGAACAACCGGGACTACCGGAACAACCGGCACTACCGGAACAACCGGCACTACCGGAACAACCGGCACTACCGGAACAACCGGCACTACCGGAACAACCGGCACTACCGGAACAACCGGCACTACTGGAACAACCGGCACTACTGGAACAACCGGGACTACCGGAACAACCGGCACTACTGGAACAACCGGGACTACTGGAACAACCGGCACTACTGGAACAACCGGCACTACTGGAACAACGCAGACTACTGAAACAACTCAGACTACCGTAAATCCCAATTCGCAGGTAAAATGGGCGCATTATAGCTTGCACGGACGTATAGTTAACGGGACAAAAGCTGCACTAAGGCAATTTCCTTATCAGGTATGCATCGTATTTTTATAAGATGTTTTCGTGTCTCGAATGTTTAGTTGGTCTATATATCGGTCGATCCTATGTATTGCGACGATGTGATTTGAAGAGCAAGTTAACTATTTCCTAGAAAATGTTTTTCGCAGGTATCTTTAAGAGAAAGTTACAGCAATGCACACTTCTGCGGAGGATCACTGATAGACGAACAATATGTGCTCACAGCAGCGCATTGCATGTTTGACGAGTGAGTGATTCAAAATGTGCATTTCGTGCGTTTCTACTTACTTAAACTCGCCATAAGCGCGTAAATGTCAGTTACGAGTAAATTGCAGACAACTATGCAATTTCATCTATCTATAAGCGTGACAGAGAAGACGCAACTGGGACAGTTTCACTTATCAAATATTACTACGACCTCAATTTGAATAATTTATACGGTTTTGTACATTACGTTATATTCTGTATATACTTGTATGTATATTTAAATTTCTCGTAACACATAAACACGCATAGTCTATTTCCGAGTAATCATTTTCAACGTGGTGTCGCTTTCATAGAGACACGCAGATACAGCCATGGACAATCATAGTAGTTGCCGGAGACATTAAACTCAGTCAACAAAGCCAGACTGGTCAAAGAAGGGGCGTAGAGAAGATTTATGTTCATCCCGAGTTCAATAAGGAAACCTTGGAGAATGACGTAGCTCTTCTCGCTGTACGATATTATTTTTCGTAGCTTTAGCAAGTATCGTCAATTTTTACGAATTTTCTCATTCGATCGTTTACGTTTTCAGCTCAAAGTGCCATTTACATTAACGCCGGAAGTTAACGTTGCTCCTCTCGCGACTCACACTCCTGTTCCAGAAACGATTTGTCAGGTGGCAGGATGGGGTTACCCAGCGGAAGTAAGTCTGTCGGTTTGCTTCTGCTATCATATATATATATATATCTATTTAGGCAGATCTAAATTTATATCGGAGATTCTTTCGTTCAGGATTATCCAATTACCACCGAGAACCTCATGTACATAGATTTGCCGCTGTTGAGCCATTCCACGTGCAAAAAACTTTTGGAGAACATAACTGATTTCCCAGCTGGGATGCTTTGCGCTGGATACATGGAGGGCCAAAGGGACGCTTGCCAGGTAACGCACACATTCTATTAAAACGTCAAGCAACTCTTAACGAAAAAGAATTCGAGCAACGCTGACTATAGTAAAGTTGGGTTCGTTATTCTCGATTATGTACTCGGAGATAAATTAACTCTTTCACTGTGATTTGCGCATTTAAGAAAAGATCGTTTCACGCGAGGTTTGGATGTAATTATTTAATTAATTATGCAATCGATTTCGTGTAGTTCCCGTAGATGGTAGATTTTAAGATGGGAAATACATAATGACAATCGTGAATCTTAACAATTTATAATTTTCGACGTGTTCGTACCTCGTACAGGTTTCAGAGCGAAAGAGTTAGTCGTTAAGCGTTAAAAAGTGTCGAAAGTAGTTCTTTTGATCTTTTTTTTAATTTTTCATAGGGCGATTCTGGAGGTGGTATGATCTGCGATGGATTTATAACGGGTGTGGTTTCCGGTGGAGATGGTTGTGCACGGCCACGTACTCCTGGTGTCTACACGGACGTCTACTTCTACAGACTCTGGATCGCGTCGCAATTAAACACAAACTCGATATCGCAATATTCGCTTAAAAAAAATAATTCTGGCTCGGATCAGGCAGTGACCACAACGTTGCTACCCTCGGTCCTACTGTCAGTACTGTTTCACATTTGATGGTTGCTTTATTCATTTCGAAATACTACAATAGTGTCCTCTTAACTGCGACAAGTTCGATGTTTCGTCGCTTAAGTTATCCGAGAAGGTACATTAAACCGAGTAACAGTAAGCCCAAAATACGAAAGAGGCTTGCTGAACATACCATCAAAAGTTTGATTAAATTCTATAATTTAACGACTGATAGGAATACGACGAAGCCTAAGCTAATTGGGCACTACTATAGTTTCGACGAGATCAATTTTTGTATCATCTCGTAACGAGACTGCGGATGTTTATGCAATTTTACGTTTATAACAATCTGATCAAAAAAAAAAAAGAGAAAAAAAAACAGAACCTACAAATTAAATATTATATCGAGTATTTTAATTAGAGTATTTTACATATTCCTGTGTATTATGTACGTTCAACAAATATTTGCATTTTTACATTCGCCATATACTACGCGTAAAGATCCGCAGATTGCTCGGAGTGAGATCGCTATTTGCAGACGAAGTAATAAACGATTAACAGATAAGTGGCAATTTCATTTCTCAATGATCGAATCTCTGATTTCCATTTATGGAAACCCGTATCGATCGAAATGTCACGTTTCCAACTCTGGTAAAGTAGAAACCTTCGGAATTCCACGGTTTGATCACTTAGACGAGCCAGGCGAGTCACGGTGTATGACTTTTTGGTGGTTGACTCGCGTTAACGGGCAAAGGTTAGCTCGGAAAACGAAAACGAAGGGATCGGCAGAAAAATACACATCTGGCTGGTGTATCCAGTTGCTTTGATGTCGAACGAAAAGCTTCGACGTGGTAGACACGTAAAAAGCTCCTGGCTATTTAATACGAAGCTTCAGGGAGAACGATAACGAAAGGTATCGGTGGTATTGCCGGTGGCAGCGTTGAACGATATCTCGCCGCGTCTGACGATTCCCGGCCGTTTCTACTGAATTTCACGCTCCTCAAAGGAACGTTCGTCTCGAGATATTAGAAGAAAATATTTGTCCATGCTCGACGACGCGGGACAGAAAGTTGATGGATGTACGAATCGAGCCAATTACCGGATAGAAATGTCGATGTAATAGGATCTCGATGGAACGAACCGCGGAATGCGGATAGGGTATGTTTTCGTTCGATTGGTTGCATGGTTTCTGTCTGTATAATCATGGTTGTTTTCTCGGGGCAAAATAAATTACGACGCGGCACGATAATTTATACCGATAGCTTATCGGATGGAATCATTGATCGTTTTATGGTCTTCAATGAAACAGTCGATTCCATTGAATTAAAAAATATCTTTTATCTTCTATCAGATAAGATTTAATATCCGATTTTAATTGTATCTTTCGTTCGGCATAATTTTCGACGACGGATATACATAAAATACATTTTAATCAGAATGCATCGTAAGCTTCGGTGCAAATACGATGAAAGCATCGTTAATCATTCTAATCTTTAAGAGAACGTTCGATTCTTCCACGTACAATTGGATTCGACTGCATTGTTTTGGCTCTTGTCGCGTGATCGCAATTTCCGGAAGGAGGCTTCCGTTTCCGAAAGTTAATCCACGTCGAAACCCGAAAGATGGAAAGATTATTGTTCGGAAATGTTGCGGTAAGGGCATCGCGGATCGATCGACACGACGACGGGAACAATCGTAAAGAGGCGTGCGAGAGAAACAGAGAGGAGGGTGGCGAAAGAAGGTGTACAAGGGTGAACGTACAGCCTCGAAAACTGCGCATTTCGCGTGATAAACGTAACTTCTGATACACGATATCCTGTGTGCCTCCTTCATCTTCTTTCCTTCGAGTTTACCCACGAGTTTTTTCACCATGTTCCCCTTCCTGGATTTTCAGCACCCTACTCGCGCGACCTCTTTAATTTCGGGATCGAATAAGAATTCATTATAGAACGTAATCTTCCCCGCTTCGCCCCCAACATCGCGGGGATTTTAAATAAATTAAAAGTTTACTTTTTTTCGCCGTTACTTTGGCCATTGTTGAAGACGAAGTGGTTTCAAGGGAGGAATCGAACTCCAAGCCCCTTTCATTTCCCTAATTACAGCTCCCGGAAACGAAGAAACAGAGAGGTGCAAACTGGAACTTTCAGAAATCTATTCGTCGGCCAGCCATGTCGTCTCGGAGAAGTCAAACTCTACCAGAAGTTGAAATTTGCCGAGAGTTTTCAGACTTTGAACAGGTGGATGGGGTTTCGACTGATATTTTCCTGGAGGAATATTGCTATTTATATTTCTCAATATTCTCGCAGTGTGCGGTTCAAGTTGGATTTAATGAAATTTTTGCGGATTATTAGCTTCGAATATCGTACAGCTTCTCTCACTCACTCTCTCTCTCTCTCTCTCTTTCTCTCTCTTCTTCTTCTCAGTAAAATAGAGACAAATCCAGAGTATCCATTCGTTCTTAACTTATTCACGCGCGACGACGTATCTCTTTCGCTTGCACGTTATCTTTTATATGACAGCGATTCTATCCCGTAAATAAATAAGCAAGTAAACAACTGAAAGCTCAGTCGATGGTAAAAATTACCGACGTTTACGTTCAAAGAGTAACTTCGATGTCTCGAGGAAGCAAAGACGAATTTCCCCTTGTACTCGATAATGCAACAAAATAATCGAGTTTACATGCTAAGAAGCTATCCGACGAAACTTAATCGTTAATACGAAGCATTTATCGGAGAGATACTCGTTACACGTGGGGTCGGGTCGGTGCTTAAATTGTGGCAAATTGCGAGCCGACAGGAAAACCAACAGACAGCCGTTCCATCGCGTTATGGAAATTTCGGGCCGCGCAATTATTTCGATCGATCGTTGCGAGGGCAATCTCTTTGCTCGTTCGCGGTACTCCTCTGTAACGGAGGGGAGATCAAAGGGGCCGCTTTCTCTCTAATTACGGAAAATTTCGTCCTCCGAGGTATTTAGTCAGACGGTAGACGTTTCCTTTGCGATACAAGGGGAAATCTTAGCGGTCGTGCCGGGACACGAACTAAGCACGAGACACGCGATGGGCTCGAACTTGTTCGACGAAAGATCGAAGATGATATTGGGAGTCAATCTCTTAACTGAAAACGATGCCTTTCGTGACCGCAAAAGTCGAAATGAATTTCGATATCGAAGAAACCGGTACGAAACCGTACATCGTGCTTGTCTCTGTAAATGATTTAACGAAGAACGGCGTTCGTTTGGTAATTGCTTTTCGCTATATCGAAGTGTTTGTCCGTAGAACTCTACAGTACCACGCGTATTAACATCGCCGTGAATTATTAGGTTTCTCGCGTTTTCAAGTATTCCAATCTTACTTTGCACGGTTTTCAAAAGAGTGTCATAGCAACAAGATATGCCGACGTCGAGCTCCTTACGAGAAAATTGACGAAGACCGAGCGAGCCAATTAATAAAGAGCGGATGTTAAGAAATAAAGAGGTATTCATATTAATGGAACTGTACGAACAAAGTTCGTTAAACAGCGTGAAAATTTAACCAGTTAATTAGTAACTTCGATATCCCTCGCATTATGCCCTAGTATCAAAAACTCGAAGCTTAAAAACTTCGTATTAAGCATTCAATTATGCGTAGCCCTGAAGGCCAGAGATTTCGTGAAAGAATCAAGTTCGATGAGGGCTCGCGTCGCGTCGACCTCTTCGTGGAATAGGTCAATTAAGGTCAACGATCGGTGGAGGAAGGAATCGAGAGAGGAGCGTCATGGAAGATCGCTTTCGTGATCGAGGATGCTTTCATGGCGCATTTAAAGCAGGAAGAAAGAAAGAGAGAGGGAGAATGCGTCAAGTTCGTAGCGTAGCGATCAGTTGAACGAGCTTCGTTTAATGACCGAGTTACGCTTTAATGGCGGAGATTGCCTCGAGAAAATAGTCGTTGGTCCCCGATGCGACCGGAAATTCGTGCGATATCGCTTCAGAACGGAAGTTCCTTAACACGAATGCTCCCCTGTATTAACTTGTATTTAACGATACTTTCAAATATTCAACGTATTGCAAAAATGATATTTCTCCAGAAAAGTAACCACCTACCTGGGAAGGTAAATTACAACAATATTCCTTTCCAATGCTGGCTCGCCCCCTTGAAACTGACCCACAGACGAGACATCAATTCACCAGACCGTATGAAAAAAAGATATACGAAGATTCCACCCCCAATCTTGTTGATCCATCGTTTCAAATTCACCCCGAAAGAGATCCGAAAAGTCCGGATCCTTCGTGGCGATCCAAACGACCGCCTGTTCTCTTTCCCTGTTCTCCTTTCTCGACTTCCTGCGAGCAACGTGACGCAAGAACGCGCATCGAATTACCATTTCCATCTTATCTATCTTATGGCTGACGTTCCAAAGTACAGTAGATGTTCGATCTTGCTTCGACCGATTGGGTTTGCGGCACCGATTGCTATTATTAAAGTGGTCAGCACTTCTAGGAAAACTCTACATCTGTACTGTTTAGTTTCCTCAGTCACTGAAGCCATTGAGAGACCATAGACAATAGACAGGCGACGATGGCAGACCATATGTTTTAGAGAGGCGACGTTGGCTTCGGGTTTTTTTTCAGTCTCAGGGTAACACTGCCAGCGTGCGGATCTAGACCAACTATATTCATACTTGTATCCACTCATACTCATTAAATATATTTGCTATTTTTACAATTTATCCACGTGTTCTTCGATCCATACAACCACAATAACCTCAACAGCTATTTTTCAGAAGCGTTCTAGATCTTTCGTTGTTTAATCTTCGCACGATAAATCCTATAAATAATTTCTATCGTCTAAATATAAAAGATATATCAATCAAAATAGAAGACTTCAGAATCCGCTAACTTAGCCCAAATTTTAAACGCTTTCAGCGCTCTGAGTCCCGTACAGCGCGATATTATAACGGAACGTGTATCCTGCCATGCTACAGGAGGTCGTATAGTACCGTCTTTCCCTTCACGCTGACCTCGTTGCAAAATCTGAAGAACCGGCTAATAGCAGTCGGCGAGCTACGTTTATGATAATGAGCGGACGGTTTCGCATTTTGTCGTTGGCTGGCTTAAAACGCAGGCCCGAGGCGCGGCCCGGGCTTGCCCGACTATAACTCGCGATTCAACCCCTTTATGGGATTAAGAGATGCCACTGATGCTCTCGCTTTATGAGGCGGGGACAAAGTCTGCAGGCGCTCCAGAGTAAGTAATTGCCTGCTGCGGACGGAGATAAAACGGTCAAGCGGTGTGCAGTCTGAATATGTAATTTTTCGGTTCGAGGCCTGGTTCAGGTTGCTGGATACGAGCTTAGTTTTAGCGAGTTTGTTACGTCTTGTTGAATGATGTATGGCTGTAATTCCGTTGGTAGACGAAAACGTTTGTTTCTCGAGTCAAGTACTATTGGCGCCAACCGTCTGGGCCAAAGGAGAACAATAGCGAGGTACAAATCCAATTTTCAGAGTCTGGAAAATGTCGAGGACTTCCACGCAGTGGAAAACTTACGTGGGACAAATTGTTCTCTCTAGGAATCATAGATATCGTATCTAAAACAACGTCTTAAAAATCAAATCGAAAACATTATTCGATCAACTTTCCTTAGTTTTTAGAAAGTATCACAAGTTGGCTCGGGGAGTCAGTCGTCTGCGAGAGTCCAAGGTAGCGTCCAAACACGCGGTTTAGAGAATAGAAAAGAATCCGCTTGAAATTCTTCTTGATACTCGGAGGATGAAAAAAAGCACCGATTGGCTGTTTCGCGTAGACTCGATACGATCGTAGGGATAAGCACGCGTATTGACCGAATGTGTCGAATATACGATACAGCAACGTGTGACGATGAACGATACAGAGCAGCAAGTACCTCTGCCCGTATACCGTCGCGCTAGTCTCTTCTTTAGCAAACGCACAGTACTTACACCGCGAAGATATAAATTTAAGGGTGCAGTCGGCGCAGTTGCGGTTACGATATACGACGAATATGGATTTGCCGAAAAGAATATGTACACGGTGGAACCGAATCTTAGCAAAAGCGCCAGTCACAGTAAAATGTTAGCTAATTGGAGAGCAGAACTGCGGACGATCGTACGGAATCGCCGTTAGTGGCGTCACTCGTAGAAAAGGAAGAAGGATAAGGGATGCAACGCAGGCCAATTAACCGTCTGCGTTGGCGAAGACACGATCCCGGGGTAAACGCAAATAAGTGACTCGAGGAATTTCCGAAGCTCGGCTCGTCTCGAATCCGAGATGAAGGCATTTGACGAAGCGGAGAGGCGAGCGACGTCAGAAGGAAGAAGACGAGGCTAAAGAGGCTAGCAGACGCGACTACCGCTGCGTGAAAGAGGAGAAACGGCGAGTTGGGTTTACGTTTAATTAATTAGACAGCCGGTGAGCACCGCTGAAAGGAAAAACGAGGGAACATCGGGGAGGGGGCGGGGAGCTGACAGTGAAACGCGGTTTAAACACGTTTCTTTCATCTCTTCGGTATGCCGGAGACAAGCTGACCGCTCGTTCGCGGGTTGGAAACACGTTCGCGTGAAAGAACGCGTGTGGCTATATGCGACCGGTAATGAAAGTTGCTAATTTTCGTGGTTCGGTCGGCAACGCTGCTCGTCTTTGACGTATGTCCGCGGCCCAACCCCTGCAAGCCCCGACGTCGTAATTCGGTCTAGCTTTTTCGACGATCCGCTTGCACCTCGTCGAAACGACGAGTACCCGCGCTTAAATAATTATCGCGGGATTTCAGCCACTGGATTGTCCTTTAGTTTGTTCGTCGGAAACTGTTGTTAAAAGTCTACCAGGCCGGAGGTTGGACTTTCAAATACGGGGTTTTATGCGCTTGTAACGAAAATCCTGACTTTTTGAAGATTTAACCGGTTCTTCTTATTGTATCGTCGCTCTCCGAACTGTCTTAAAAAACGACGAAATAGAATTGTTGGTTGATCGGCGAAAATTACCGAACATCGAAATTAAATTATTCCAGTGATAATAAGTATGGTGAGTCGAGCGATACGGTATGCAACAAAGTATTTTACGAGTGGAGAGGAAGGAATAACCGCAGGAAAGATAAAACCAACTGAGACTATGTCGTTAAAACGGTAGAATAGTCCCTTGTGTGTTCTTTCCGCGAAACAGTCATACCATGAATAAAGCCGCTAGAATAATCGTTGAAGGTAGCAAGGGTCAAAGGGCTTCGTTTCTTGGAAACGAATGGCTATATCGCGCGAACACCGATATTCACGTTTGTTTAGTAGTACTTCCGCAAGAAGTTTCCCGCGATTTGCCGTTAATTTCTTCGCGGCGTTTATTGCCAAAGTTAATGCTTCTTACGAAATTCGCATTACCTTGCGTTTAAGCTATTCTCCCTTTCCTTTCCTTTCCTCTCTCTCTCTCTCTCTCTCTCTCTGTCTGTCTTTATTCACCGACCTTTCCTCCTCGTGATTCGAACGGCAGGGTCGTTAAGAACTTTCCCACTGAGCTTTGCGGCTATGGAAACCGATGAGATCGGTCTGTCGTTATTTTCCCCGTGTCGTGTCTCGTCGGTCCCTAATGGATCCAGCATGGCGAAGGGTCAGTCACGGCCGTGGCCGAAACGTTTTGTCTTCCGGATGGTCTTTGTCCTTTTCTCGAGTCGTTCCTGTGACGCGGACAGACATGCACCGTGAGATAACAATTTCGCGGTGAATCGAGCCTGCCACGGATACCATCGAAGGTAAATCACGCGGAATTATTAGGGATTATTCGTGGCCGACTACGTCCGCTCTTTCGCTAACAGGACCTTACAGCTCCGTGATGGAGAATCACTTATTTCCGACGATGTTCCGCCGAAACAGTTTCGTCGATCAGTTGGAATTCCAGTTAGAGGGGCACTGATGTTATTCGTTGTTTGTCATTAGAAAGAAGAAATCGTTTATTTTTTGCAATTCGTCCATTTTTTTCATCCGCGGACTCACTGGCAGTGGTAGAGGAGAAGCATAGAAAGCGTTGCATATAGATGTACAACTATCTTTCGTGTTTAACGATACGTTGTTTCGATTATTTCACGCTCACGCGTCAACAGAGATCAGATGCAACGCATTAACATTTCCTTCGCGAAATCTTCACTCGGCAGGAACAAGTATCGTTAAAATCTGCGTGCCTATCTCGCGGGATGCCCATCGTTAAACGCGAAATCTAAGACGGTGTCGAGAAAGCCTATGGAAAACGAACAGGCTGTCCCATCGTTATTTTCCTCGTGTCTTTCTAATGGTCTCGGCGGAGGGCTGCGCCGCACCCTGCGGGTAAGAAAGGTTCACCACCCTTCGTTCACCAAAAACATTTTGCCTTACGTGTCTTTTTCTACGACTCTGGCGACCTGACCGAGCACAACTTCCTTCGGCAAGTCTCTCGTGTCTCGTCCCCTCTCTGCATGCTTGGCCGACATCGAACCTCGAACAGGGGCGAGTTTATACATCGATGGAAGTCATCGATAAAGATTTCCACAGTCCATGTCGGAGTCGAGGACGTTTGCTCTCACGACGATACTTTCGAATTCTCCTTGCCCCCCTTTCCGACCGGTGTCTCTGCGATGCAATTACTTAAAGCAGAGGAATGCCACCCTCTGCCTCGGCCGATGAAAAACGCGTTCTCCCTGGTGGTTGCGCCGCTTAAATCCTATCCATTTGTCAGCTCGCCCTTGGCCACTGGACGGTCTTTTTTGCTGCTGCATCCCCGAGAACGCGGAAAGGTCGCCGACCGTCTCTCACTCCCATAACTTCGTGGGGATTTCTCGAGGATCGACGAGGACGTTCGACGATGCGGAGATTTCCAGCTGCTGTCCAGAAATGAAAGTTATAAATCATCCGATAGGCGGTCTGGTAGTTACATATATAGAAAAGAGCACACACCTCATCTGTTTCATTCGCTGTGATGTATATCGTCAAAGTTAATCCCAAGCTTTGTGTAACCTCGCTCGTTAATATCGATATTTCGCGAATTTCTTATTGAAAAAATCAACATAGCCGCTGATTCTCCAAGTCCTTGTCACCATATCGTTTTCGTATGTTCGACGTTTTATTTCCTTTTGAATATAGCGTCTAAAACGTCTATACGAATCGATCGTTTCGAAATGTTCTTGAAAACATTTTCGAATAGATATTTTCCATCTAATAATCTCGTGAGTGGATCAACTCTGCATTAGCCGAAACAAAATTGGAACTCGTTGGCGAATGAACGTTGTCGAGAGGGCTGTCCAGTATCCTTCAGCCAACGTGTTACATAATTGACCAGAGGTTAGTTTTGTCCCGGTGACAACGCGAAGGGACTATCCGACAGACGCGTGCGTCGCTCGAAACGCAGTTGCCAGCACGACGTTTCTGCCAGGATAACCCAATTTGCCTCCCTTTCGTCGAGGGTCGTCGTAGATCGATGAGACCAGGTCCCCGACATCTTCGTGCGACCCCTTGGCCTTCCGATTCCGAGGAAACGCAGATCTGCGGCCGCAGCGTGCACAACGCGAAGGGTCACTCGACCAATTCGTCCCTCGTGCTTCACTTGCAGGAACCGTCACGAGAGGGATTTTGCAGTGAAATCACGTCGTTGTCCATAGAGAGAAGTAAAATTCTGGAATTGGGGAGAATTCGTTGAAAATCGAATTGAAACGAAAGAGCGCAATCGCGACTGGAAGTAGATTGAATCGTTGTTGGTCAGACAGAGATATTCTACGGGAAATTACATATTTGTACAAGTTAAGATTTGTACGTACACTCTATTTCCTAAGTATTGGGACATACGAATTTTCAGGTCGTTCTTGGTAAGACTACAGTGAAGTATTATAGAGAAATAAATATTTCTATGCACGAAGATATTTACCTACAGTTTCGCTTATATATACCAAGCCAAACGATGATTCGGATAACGAAGTAATAAATTAGTAAGAATTTCATATCTGTTTGTCTTAATATAATTGATATAATTTGCCATTATAACGTGTTGAATGGTCCCAGTATTGGCTACTGGACGACGCTTACTTTCAAACCTCTTAATCGTGGTATCTATTTAACTCGAAATATTCGATATTTTTCATCTGAGAGCGGCGCAAGGGAAGAGGAGTATTGAAAGAAACGGAAACCGAAAAGCGAAGATGATTCACGGGAAGACGAAGTGGCGCCGACACGAATGCGCCACTGACGTCGAGCAACGTATCCAAAGTGTTCGACGTTGGCATGAACTTGCAGCGTGTCGCTGAACTTTGAAAAATAGTAGTCTTCTTTGTGAAAAGGATATCGTCGACTTGGAGAAACCCGCAGATAAATTTCGCTGCGTCGTCGTCGCGTTATTTACAGTCGAGGCGAGACTTGCTCGAATTCTGCGAAAAGTTGGAAATTTGCAAACTGATCGTTGGCGACACCGGACAAATAGTTGCTCGTAAAGAAGCCCCGCCAACTTTCTGTTTAATTGTTGCCCCGCGCAAACTCACCACGAGTTTCAAGCTTTTCGATCGAAATCAAAGCAACGAAACTTTTTCCTTCTTCCAGCTACCTCTTTGCCGCTAAACTTGCTCCCTCTTCAGTCCAGTTTTAGTAGACGCTTGTGTTACGCTCAAACGCATAGTTTTATTCCACGCCCTTCCAGGGAATCGCCCTTTGTAGCTCGATCTTTGATTCTTCTCCTCTCACCAGCCGAGTTCTAGATAGCCTATTTTCACCGAGAGACAAAGTTTTCTCTGTCTTCCGAAGAAACTTCCCTTCGTTAGTCGCTTCTTTGATGCTCATTTCAAAGTAACTTGAGCTCTCCATAACAGCTGCTCCCACTGTCCTGTAATATGATTTCCAACTAGAATTTCGCGGATTAGTCTTTGTAGATGTAATTTCATTTCTAAATTTCTTTAGGAATTGTTCTTTTACGATTTCTAGTAAACAATGCGCAAAGATAACGTTATTTTTAGAAATAAGCTTCTAAAAAGTTCTTATAGTACTTAAATTGTATTGAAATTTAAATCACGATTTCATGAATATTATTTGCGAGAAATGCAAAAGTGTTAAAAGTTTTGTTAAGAATCCGATCTGCCACGTTATTGTACGTACGCATAATTCGAAGCAGTCCTTTCGCTGAAATCGTTTAAAACCGTATTTGTTACGCTACAAGGGAAAATTTGAAAATTTAGGGAACGTACGAAAATCAAATTATCGTCGGACATTTATAACGCATCGAAACATCAACCGTGAATATTTTGTCTGGCCATAGAAGGGTTAAACTGTTTCATGTTCGTCTAATTGGAATAACGACGATGCCGATGCGACGGCATTTCGTTTCCATTTGATAGCGAACACGGAGGCAAAATTCAGTGGAAAACGAATCGTCGTACGATTCGAACGACAACGCGGAGAGACGCGAATCGGAGGTATAATCGCGAAATTCGATTATCGGCCACGGGCAGGATCGCGGATCATCGAGCCTGACAATTAGCGTTGGCGTAACCAGCCGTGTGTCTAGAGGTTTAAATTGCCGACTTTAGGGTGCAGAGAGCCGGAAAAATATTTTGGAGTACGGCCGAGGGTGGAGCCAAGAGGCAAAATTACGCGGCGCGCTCGAAATGAATTTACGATGGCTCTTAGCGAGCAATTTCTGGTTGAAAGTTTCGTTGTTTCTCGACTGATTTGTGGCCGCGGTCATGGCGCTGATTCGTCGAGCGCTCTTCTCTCGCATGCTCCAAATAAATCATGGATTCTCAGCATTATCCGTTTCCTTTCTCCTCCTCCTCTTATTACTTATCGATTTTGGCAAAATAAAATTGCAAAAGTTAAGACAGTTTCCATCGGAATCGTCGAAAATATTTTCGAAGAGTAAAACTTTTACAAGAACGAAGTTTTCAAGGGGAATTTTAATTCCTTGATTCGATCAACGAACGTTCAGGACGCCAATGTTAGTTGTTAATCGATACTATCTCCGTTAAACGTCTGTCTATCCGTTAAAGCGAGAAGGAAATTCAAATCGTTTCGTATTTCTCTCAAACGCTTCATCCCGACGAGCAAAATTTTGCAGAGAAAGATCTAAAGCGTGCAGCAGCGAGTAACGGTTAAAAATACGATTCTTTATCCGGTGGAGGTAGCCGCGAGTGATTTTAGACCTCGCCTTGGGAAAGGGAGAACGCTCGAGACCGCGAAATTCCTGTCCACCCAAAATTGGAACCGCGCGATACGAGTGGAAAAGCAACGCGAGCTTCGTATATTTAGTCGTCCGGCATTTGGTTGAAATTAATCTACGTTTTTTTCGATAAAACGAAGCCGACTTCCGGATCAATCAAATCACAATACCGCGGTCGATTCGAAAAATTCTTTGCTTGCTAATGAAAATCGCGCCGGATATTAATCGACGTTTGATGAATCGCGGCAGCGAATGAATTCGTTCCACGGATGTGACTTTTATTCGTAATAGCAGATCGCAGCATATCGCTGTTACCAATATTCGATGAGATTCGTTGTACGTTGTATTTTCTGAAAGAGTAGTAGCGATTGTAAATTGAAAATTCCATTTTGTTCATTCATCTGCGAATTGGAAGAAGCGAGATGTTCCGATCGGACTTGATATTATATATCCTCGCCTTTCCTTCCGCTTCCTTCGTAATTCCTGTTGCTTTACTTCCTTTTAAAAATGGATCGCGCGACGTGTCGCACAAAAATTTATGCTCTTACAATTTAACCGACTCAGCGGACTCGCATTTTTTCCAGATACTTTGAAAACTACTTTTGGTCCGTTCGAAAGAACCTCCAGGCGCGTATCGTGTCGCACCCTTTCCTCCTTCTCTTTGGCCATCCCCCATAAATCCGAGAATTACACGCGACAACGTCACCTTTGTTCCGACCCGAAAGGACAGCAAATATTTGTCAGCGATGCTCGCTGCCGTGATTCTAAAATACGGTCGCTTGTAAGTACTTTACCCGAGGCCCGCGCTGTAACTCGTCCGAGTTTCCACAAAAAAGGATATTTGTCGTTTTTCCAACTAACCACGCTAGATACACACACAGTGCAGATGTCTATCTAAATGGCCATGCCCGACCGTTTGACCGACTTCCTGATAATTAGCGACAATATGGTCCATTTTTCCTTTTATCTCGGCGTGATAATACCATTTTGTTCAGTCCGTTGTACCCTCTAATTTCGTAGTTCCCTTTCGTTGGCCGTATATTCGGTCTCGTGCTCTTTTTTCCCGTGGTAGTTCGCGCCAGTTCGTTCCCCGCGGCGTTTCATCGCGATAATTGCTCGATTTATCGCTACCGTAAATTCCTCCGCCGAAAATTACTGGTCGCGAACACCGGTGATTATCCTCGCTTCCGGTCTCGTCCGCGATGGGGATGCATGGTCCGACAGTCGGTTTAACTGGCCCTCCAGGGAACCGATTCGATTATCTTTCCACGGAGCCACGATATCGATGGGAAGATCGTACTCTACTTTCCCTTTTTTCCTCTCGTTATTTCCAGTTCGAGACAACGTTACTGCCGATATTCTTAAATCTTCTACGCTGATAACATCTAACTCCTTCACGGTGTAATAAAACGACGAAGGATTCAGAGCCAACGATTCAGAAAATAATCGACCTGTTTTAACCGATTTAATTACTGCGAACATCCGTGACTACAAAGTGAAAAAGATTAGTTAGAATAAACTAGTTTCGGTCGCGACAAGTTCAGTTCCTACGATTGCAAGGGAATTGTGCGGAATGATGGCGTTTTAAAAAGTAAACTAGGTCACATTGAAAATTCTTGCGGGTTCCCGTTTTAAGAGAACAAGAAAGCTTTCCCGGAGGTCAGCCCTCGCAAGTATTTCTCCCAATGGAAATCACCCAAAAAGAAACACGTAGAAAACATTCTGAAATATTGGGATAGGACCATATAACATCACCTAAAGGTGCTTAAAGTGGTTATAGCTTTTCAAGTCTATTTAAAGATCGAGCAGGATACCGACACCGTTCGTCTGCTGCAATTCAAGGCCGGTTAAAGATAAAATAAAAACGAAATTGATTTAGCCATTATTTATTATTTAATAAGAGACTACCGATGCGTAACCATCGTGATCGATCCACCGTATTATCATGGAACGCGGTTCTGGTAGAATGTGGGGTTCCGTGAAGTCCTAAAAAAAAAAAAAAAAAAAAAAAAAATAATAATAATAAAAAGAAAGAAAGAAAAAAGCAAACTACCCGACAAAGTATTTGGAATATTCGTTGGTGTAACGAGACTCATAACGTAATCCTTTAATTAACGGTGCCGATATTCCTGGAATTCTCCGAAGGGTGGCAGGAAGCGAAGTAAATTTGCCGCATAATTCCATGGTCGAACGATCGGCCCCCCTCTGTCAGCGAGACACCGCTTATAAGAATCGTCTCGTTGGAGAATATATCCCGTAACAAGCACGGGACACGGATCTGGAGAGGCTTCGGAAGCGTGCTGGCACAATATCTACCACGATATATCTGGCCATGGGCCGTGGCTGTCTCTTCGCGGCCTGACCGGCCATTATATTTACCAGACTGCCACCGGGGATGAAGGTAATTGCCGAGACTGAGCGCGACCAGACCTAAACCTCCTCGCTTTTCTCCTCCGTAATACCGTTATTTTTATTAAGTTTTTCTACGGTCCGAAGTAACTCATATGGCGAACGTCTGCCGAGGAGGGACACGAGCGATAAACCAGGTGACAAACACCGGTGTCGGGGCTGAGAAAACAGATGGGAAAGCGAGAAATTGTGAAATTCTTTGAGAAATGAGTTTCTATTTCGTAAGAGGACTATTACAAGAAAGTGGAAACAGGATTCCATTCGCAAGAGTACAGGGGGAAGAATATAAGTCACATTTCCTGTCATTTACAGGGGAACGGTTTCGGTATTCGGTACGACGATACGTATTTCCTCGTCTTCTACAAAATTAGAGAAACAAACTGTTTAACGCTGAGAGGATTAAAAGACGAATAGAGTAATTCTAAGTATTTGAGATTTTTAATCAACGAATATGCGATTTTGTCTAGCAAGTTAGTTTCTTGTTGATTGTTACAGCCGATTCTATGATATATAATATTTCCGAGGCAGACAGAAAGAAAAGAGAGTCGGAAGCTGATATGCGTCGTAATAAAAGGCGGCGACGTCGTGATATAAAGCGGCGAAATTAAACGAGAGAATTAGTTTTTATGAAAGTCCTCGAGGGCCGAGGTAAGCGTTATTGCATGTTTACGACACCGTCCGACGCATCTTGGTCTTTGTTAGCCTCAACTTTTGCGCTAAGCGATGCTTCTACCAACGCGGATATATCTTGAATCTCCGTCATCGTTAAAAAACGAAAATTAAAAAGGAGATCTCCTCGAACTTAATTCGTTTAAACGAGAATCAATGGCTTCCATCAAAGAATTCAATTACAGACGAGTCGATCGATGATCCTTCTCGAACCAACCTGTTCATTCGATGATCGATATCCCGGCGGTGATTCTAATCGATCCGATCGATCTAATTGAAAGCGAGATTCCTTGAAAAATTAGCAAGCCGGAAGGAAGGAAATTTCGCTATCGATCGACCCTTCTCTCGCGTGAAAAGTCCCAAACGAACTCGAAACCGTCAACGGTATTAATTAAAGGGAAACTTTTTTAACTCGACCGCCGCGTGAGTGGCCCCCGAAAAACTGGCCGACTCTCTCTCTTTCTCTCTCTCTCTCTCTCTTTACCCTCCCGTCCATGAATAATAAATAAAACGTCGGCCGAGCTTTATCATAAATGTTACACGCAGACGCACTGAATATTTACTCGTGCCGCGTTTCGGGGACAAAAGGGAACGCAGACGAAAAGAAAACCGTAAGGAAGAAGAAGAGGGGAAGAAACAGAGGGTGAGAACCGGCGGTGATTTATTTTGGAAGAGGCACGGGGCTCCTTTTGACCCCTCTCGAGGCGATCCTCCGAGAGAAGTGCCAGCCAAGGAGTCGCTTCTACAGGTGTGGCCATTAATTCGGCAAAATTGTGGAAAGTACGAGACAAATCATACTAGGGCGTGACTGTCTCGCCCTCGTATTTGTCAACTGCTTCTCCGTAGGGCACGAGATCCTCTTGGATTAATTAATCGGCCTCTTCGCGCGGTAACGTGTGAGATTCGTCTTGTCGAGGGTTGAAAAGTAAATAGAAAGACTTAAGAAAATTTCTAACGAACGTACTGTCGGACCAATCTCCTTGATCCACCCCAACCAACCCTTGCGGAGTAACGATTATTAACAGGGTTCAACCCCAAATTTCTAAAATTAAACAAAAATTTAGGAACAAGGGGAGAATTTTGTACGAGTTTCGTTATTTTTTAAATCTTCCCGATGAATTATGAATAAACGCGTGTCAACGTTCAAACTTTAAAAAGAAATCACTGTCCATAAGAATGCTATACACCCGCTAACTTATCCGTAGAAGCCGAATTTTTAAGCATATTCGTATTTGCGAGAATGAAATTGAAAAAATAGAACCTCGGTGGAAAATTCTTTTGATTACCGAGTATTACAAAAAAAGCACTGTACCTTCCGTATTTTACATAACTTTTCGTATTACGCGCATTCCGTGTAAGTTCACAGTTTCAAATTTCTTATAAACGCGAAAAATCCGCGGTCTACTTATCAATTCCGAGTTTCTTTAAGAACACTCCCGATTCGTTCCACCCCGGTGGAATGTTTTCCAGCGATCGCCACCCTCGCGAAGAAACCTCCATCTTGCTCTCTGAATCCAATACGCGCGCATTCCGCGAAATCCTTAGCGACGACGTCACGATCTATTCCGAAAGAGGAAACGGCGGATGGTATTCCGGTTCGTCATCCAGCCCCTGGGTCACCAGGGTCGGTCGTGGACGAATTCCTCGACCGTTCGTCGAAGAAGGAACTCGACTGCGTTTACAGCGCTTCGGCTATGGGTCTGAATTAATCAGCAGCGACAACGTCACGGAAAAAGCTGGCTACGAGGCCCGTAATGAAATTGTCTCGACGCACAATGCCGGCGGCTGCTCTAGAAGAGGCCGTTCATCGTCTCTGACTGGATTCATTAGGCGGTATTCGAGCGAATAGCAAAATGAAGACCCCTCCAAGTGCCACCGGGAAACATTCTCGACAAGAGCGCGGAAGGCGACGAGAGAGAACCGTCAAATTTCCACTTCCTTTCCGGTTGTCTCTCTTCTGAGGATTAGCCTGACTTTCTCAGAGAAACATGTATACCAACACAACGAACATAGGTTCTCAGAAATGGAGGAATTATCGTATGGTAATGCACTATGGTGCGCGACTCTGCAGAAAGAAAGTGCTCGCTTCTGTCGAAACATCGGATGACATTGAATTATATGGCATTACGGTTATTTCGGTGTCGGTGGCGAAATCACTACATACCGTTCCGGAGATGTTACGATAAAAATTCCTGTAACCGATCCTCTAAAATTCTCGATTATTCTGGACGTTACGAGCATCTTCGTCCGAACTTCTCCGTCGAGTCTCGATAATCTTCCATTGCTTCGAACTTTCTAACAACACTCTACACCTTCAGCTTTAAGCGTTTCATCGAGATACCTCGGTCAGTAGCAGTCGAGGGTTAATAATTCTTTTTCCTCCGTACAAAGTACGAAAGTTTCGGACGCTCCGAAATACCTGGCGTTCCTTTAAAAAACCATAAAAAAGAAAGAAAAGATTACGGAGACGAATGGATAACGGAATGCGTTATCTTCCGAGGGATCCCCGGCCGGCTCGCGCAACGACTTCCTGTGACGATGGCGTTTCCGTTGGCCAAGTTGGAGCACGAGATAGGGAGACAGTATTTAAAAAGGATAGCTTGCATATTCATGACGCTGCGGCGTTACAATTAAAGACGCATCGAGCGAAGCCGAAAGCTTAATTATCCGCGAGCCAAGGGCTGGATCGGTTTGAGGATGAGATTACAGTAATCTCTTTCTCCTTCTCTCTCTCTCTTTCTCTCTTTCTCTCGTCATCGTTAAACGAGAAAAGTTGCCGTTCGTTAGCGAGTCCCAAGCAGAGAGTTCGAGTGCCATCGAACCGAGAAGAAGCTGCGTGGCTGCGTGGCTGCGTGGCTGCGTGCCGGTAACGACGCGCATCGTTAACGATCGGATTCGAACGAAGTCTCGCGTCGGAAAGGGATATAATGAACTCGAAACCCGATATATCGAAACAATACGGCTCGACGAGGGTAACATTGAAAATTCTGTTTCGTTGTTTCCAACAACAAGTATTTCAAAATAACAAAGGGAATCGTAAAATATTATAATAAAATATACACTAGGAAAAATATGTAGATATATTCTTAGAATACACGGGCCATCTTGTACGATGAAATTAGTATTATCGTACGGTAAGCTATGAATTGAGACTTAAATTCGTCAAAGTATCTCAGAGTCCCTTTACAAAAAAATGAATATACACGTTTCTATATCACCACAGAATAGCCCTTGGAGGTTGTTAATCTCGTCGATAAAATATTCCTTATTTTATAAATATATATCGACAAGTATCTAACGATCTCCGATAATCGTGATCCTTGGGCTCGCACAATCCAAAAATATATAATATCTCGCCCAACTCACTGTGATCCTAGAGGTAACCAATTTCTAAGTGTGTCGATAATTTCCTAGATTTGTTCGATTTTCCCAAAGTGTATGTATTTCCACAGTACCCCGATACTTACGCGAACAGGAGCGTACCATGCTTTGTAAAATGGAACAAAAGGAAAGTAGCTACAACTCGTTCGTGCAAAAGTCGTAGATAAACCATCCCCTTTGGCTCGTCAACTTTTACAAAGTTAGGAGTGTTAACAGTAAATTTGGCAGCGTTCGTGCGATCCTCGGCAACGACTTTATGACCGGGAACGTATCTATCCCCAAGCGAAGTCGAGTGAAGTCTGCGGCACTCGTGAACTCGTTGCGAGGTAAAGGCCACCCCGTAGCGTGGGGTGGGCAGCCTCGTAAAATGAAATCAATTCCAGGGGGAGGAAGGTCGACGTTAGAGGCCGGATATGGGGGCAGTTACGAGATCGGGGGAGCGAGTCATTTGCGAAACAAAAGTGAGCCGCTTATATAAACGCCGTTTACGAACCTGCTCGTCGTTTCGTTGTTTAATCTGGCTCGCGATTCCATCCTATTCGATTTCAACCCATATCGACAAAACGTCGAGTTAAATTGCAATACTGTAATGCACGATTCTGAGATTTTTAAAAGTCACACGACGTTTGTCTCGAGGTTCCTCTCCGAATTTTGTTCATCCAATAGCAGAATTCGATGTAACAGCGATGAAATTTCGCGAAGAATATTTTGAAAAAGACGCTCGCAAGCTTATTTCTTCTTATTTCTCTTTTTATGAATAAGTTAGCAAGTATTCAAAACAGCGTTGAAAAATGTACTCTCCTGTCGAATAAAATTCCACCTCTCGAAGGTACCGTAAGAAATTTAATTTCGGACCGTCCCAATTGCTCGATACAAATTCTTCAGCCGAAGCACCGCGTGTGTGCAAAGGGACCCGAGTCTACGTTTAAAATAGGAACAGAGGAAACGATTATAATACGATAAAGTTTTAGACTGTCCTCGTCGTTCCCACGACGACGCGACGTCCACCCTCTGGCTCGTAAAATTGAATTCAGAAGCGGCCTCGTTTCAAAGAGCGGAAGTTGATTTTCCGAGTTAGCCGGCCAGAGTGACAGGCAGTCGGAACTCGAACACGGAAGAACGGAGATCTCTGGTGAATTTAGGCGCACTAAGGAGTGGTTGGACCATCGCCAGCTACGACGATTTGCGAGGGGAGCTACGTTCGTTCCCTCGACGAATTATGTTTCGTCCGTTTAAAAAACAATTCTTTTCCATCTCGAACAACTGCCATCGATTTAATACAAATGTACACGTTGTCGTCCATTTGCCGATCATGCGCTATTATCCTGGCGGCACCAGCTGGCCAGAATTTCGAATGAAACGGAATCCAATAGGTTTCGTTCGGGATCGAATTAATTTGGAGAGGTTCGTTTCGCAAGTCGAATGAAACAACCGGAATTAAAGGCGTCCCGTTTTCTTCTCCCCAGGCAATTTCGTCCCGACTATTCTCGAAGAGGGAAGGAGGAAACAACTTCTCGTGGAGAAGCTGCACGATTTGCCGTGCGAATTCAAATCGGCCGTCGTTGGCCGAATGACAGCGTAAACAAGACGGAAGCCTCGTAACGCGCGCGTGACGGACATACGAGACGAGCGTGTTGCGAAGGAGCGAGCAGGCTCCCTGGACCCTCGACCTTCGAGGGTCTACCAAAGGTCTTCGTTCGATGTCGAGCACGCTAAACCTAACCCGAAACTAGGGGAGCAGCGAACGATTCGCGAGTTGGAACGTTATATTCATAAAGCATGGCTGCAAATATTTGTCGAAACGCAAACAATATTCCAATTTATTCTCGAGACTACGCAAATTTATGCGATCCATATCGGCTGTATGTATATGTATGTACATAAGAGTCGTCTTATTTATTCTTAATCGCGTCTTATGTATCAAGCGCTGCTACGAAAGATTAGAAGTTTGGTAACATTCGTCTTCTTGTTCAAATTGAAAACGCCAAAAAGGGAGAAGCGAACTTTCTCTAAACTCGTTTCCTGCTACGCGGTACCATCCCAGAGGTCCTACTTATCGCAGAAACAGTTTCACCGAGGTTGGCAGCGACGTGGAAGAATGGGAATGGGAGTCCCTGTTATCGACATCCCTTTGAGTTGAGCGATACAACCGAATAAGAGACGCGGCACGGAAGCAAATTCACCGCGGAAGAGGAAACTTGACGGAGGGACTCTGTCCTTCGATACCGCGGCAGAGTCAAAGTAAACGAAACGCCGCGTGCATGTTCCCTTTGCCCTCTTCCTCCCTTCGCTTTCTTACGTCCGATCCCCTCGTTCACTGGGTCAATACCGTTTTATCTGTCGTCTGTTCGTCTTTGAATCGGCGCACCCTGTAGCCATCGCGTTCGTTTCTTTCTTTTCACCGCGGGTGTTTATGCGGGGCACGGAGCCCGCGTCGATTCAATTTCTTTTTGGGACAGCCTCGAGATCCGTTTTCTCCTCGACCACCGGTCCAGCGCGCTCTTTCGCTCAGCTTGTGTACAAAGGGATTCGGAAAGGTGAGTCGTTTCTGGCCTTTACTCTCGAGGATTCGGCTTTTATTCCGGTCTTCTTTGGATCTTACCGTTTCCCGGACCAGTTGTTTTCTTCGCGTATTTTTTCCTAGGATTTTCGGATGCATCGACCTCGGCCATACGACGATTCGTGTTTGGAGACGAGAGGATTTAGAACGTTCAAAGCGCATTCAGACAAACAGAGACTTTTGCGTCTCTTTTGCGTGGAAGTCGTACGAGGATTTTGAGACGTAGTGGTTCTCTAGAAAGGAAGAATCGCGCAGAAAGTTCTAGAGAACGAACGATACGTAACTCTAAACTCGATACAGTCTACCCTCTTATATCGTTTTGTTCGTTGTATGCTAAATATCGTTAAAGCGTATGCGTGTTCTATGGATCCCGTGGCTTTTTCATCCTTAGAAACGTCAGAAAAGCCTAGGAACCATAAATCCGTTAATTGTGTGCCTTGGCCGTAAGGTTGAAAAATTCATAAAACATGAATTTCGGCTTCCGAGAGGATTATTTATCCGAGTAATCTCTCTTTCTCCTGATTTTATCCCCGTTCATACGGGAGAAAAAAAGACTAAGCATAAGAAAGTGATACTTCCGTCGAGGCAGGTCGTACATCACCGAGTAATGGTAAATTTATACGAACGTTTAATCGTCGTAGCCGACGTTAGCCGCGCTCAGTCGACTTATCGAAATCAGCACATTCCGGCCCCGTGATCAGAGTCCCTTTTGTTCCCGGTTCTGTACAACTTCCCGCCGCCTAGGAGGTCGCCTCGGGTTACGAGCAGAGAACATTCGGTGGCCCCCTTTCGCCTCTCCGCATTAATTTATGGCGCCGTAAAAGAGCAGGAGATTGTCTTTGCTCTCGCGCCCTCGGTGGTTTGCCCACGACGTTTTTACGAGTCCTCCATTGTCTCGGCCGAAACGAACGAACGGTGCCAATTTTCGACGAACGCGAGTCTCCATTCTCTTCATCGATCTGTCACTACTTTAACAAACCGTGTCGTTCTTTTCACTTACGTCTTACGTTCTATTCTACACGAAATAACCATCGTTAAAATTATACCGCCAAAGTTTTTAGGTATTCGTCTGCCTCGAGGATTCTACAAAGTCCGCTATCTACCGTCGAACGAAAATGTAGTTACGCGTTCAAAATAGTTAAGTAAGCGTTATGCGATACACGTTCATGCCATATTTGGCGCATTCCTTATTACAAGAATGCCTCGAAAATGAAAATTTTATATTAAAAATTCGAATACAGCCAACGTCTATCGCGTGAATCGTGATCGCAGAGCCGTGAGTTTCACCTTACCGAAACGGTACCGAGAAGAAACTAATTTATAGCCTCGAGTATCTCTGTTGCTTGCTCTAGGTTAGGAAACCAAACAGCCGCTTCCGACCGCTTCACGCGATCCAAGCTACGTTTGTTTAGACTCTCGAGATAATATCGAAGCTTAAATTCGCCAGCTGCGACTTTCTCTGCTCCGGCGAACGAGGCGGGGAAGGAGCCAACGAAGAAAGGAACGGTGGTAACACGATCTTATTCTTCCTGTCGAAAATCTAACCTCGGGGGTAATTCTCGGGGCTGACGTTTCCGACGGTGAAAATTAAAAAACCGAGAGAAAGAACGAGAAAGACGAGGGAGAGAGGAATTCAATCTCCGGGGATCAGCGAGGCGTACGCGCGCGTCGTGGCCGCGGGATCAATTCCTGCGTGTCGTTCGTTGCCAGAAACGAGGGTAAATGCGCGCAACCGCCTCTTTGTTCCGACCGATCTCCTTCGAGAACATCGGGCGAATCCCTCGAAGCGAGACAGAATCGAGATACGCTCGTCTCGACCCGGTTGGAGAGTCGTTGGGGTGCCAGTTTGAATTATAGCTTCGTAAATTCAAAGACGTAACTCGAGAACCGCTGGGTACCTTCGTCTTAGTCCGCCCTTGGACCGGAATAACGCGCGATGCCCAGCGCTGTGACGCACGGTGTTTAAAAACGGCTGTCTGCGAAGAGGTAGTAATTTTCATGTCGTTCTTTATTCTCAATTCTGGCTTTTCTTCGTGATTTTTTAATACGAATGCCACTCGTCTATGAATATTACTTAAATGCAGTAACGAGCATTCGAGAATCGTTGATTTCTACTGTGTTAAAGAATACGTGCATGCGAGTTAGCAATCGACGATTCTTCTTCTCGTAAAACACGATGTTTGTGGTGAAATTGTTTCGTGTATGGTGGATTTCGCGGAGAAAAAATACGATCTTTGTTTCCCTTCGTAATTTCGGTTAACAGCATCGAGCATCTGGATCGATACACGATTAAGGAAAAATCAAGGGCGAATCGGTGAAATGGCCCGGAACTGATAAAAATGTGTCCATTCCCTGGCACCACCGTGCACTACCCTCTTTTTCACCGGTCCATCGAGTTACGGACGAGCCTGAAACTTTTTTGTTAATTGGAAGAAAGTGTCTCGACGATGGGGCGTTCTACTTGGCGAGTTTTCAGCGAGGGGTGATTGTTAAAGGATCTCTTTGATATTAAATCTATAGAGAAACTGAGAGGGAGAGGGAAGGTAGAAACGCGTGCGTCACCTCGGAATTTTTAAGAATTCTAGAACAGAGTGGGCAGTTTATACCGATGTGTAGCTACGTTGTAACAAAAATCCATATTTTATTTTATATTCAGCGAGTAGAAACGTTTCAGCAAACGTTGCTACGCTGTGTACACACTGCAATTCGAAGGACTTTTCGTCAGACAGAGACTCGTAGCATAGCCTATTTATCCGTACGATCGATACCAGAATACAAATAACAATTTGTAAGAATCGAAAGGATGAGCAGACCGTTCGTCATCTTCGAAGAATCTCCCAGAAATATCTACTGACGCAACAGAGAAGATACAACGGCGAGGAATTTCATCGCCGCCGCGTCGGCGTTCCTGGACGTCCAAGAAATCCGCTCAATAATCAATCTCGTGACCGATTCCACGATATTAATACCGCGTGTTACGTTTTATTCTCCCCTTTTTCCTTTATTTCTGCGAAAACCAAGGGTGCCTGATAAAACGAAGGAAGGTTGCCTAATAAATAACCAAGAGGAAGACCTCACGGTTAGGTATCCCAATAAAATCACCGTTACCCCGAAAAATATAATAACCCCGCGGTGATCCACGTCTGGAGATATATCGCCGGTGTATCGGCGATGTTTAAGCCGGGCACAGCGCTAAGAGTTTTCCCGTGGCAATAAATTCAACGAGGATGGAGGGTCTGTCCAATCGGCTTGTCGTGTAGTCAACGTCGCATTACGACTTTCCGCGAAAGAGGTCGGCCGGAAATCACGAGAGGGTGCCGGCCCTTTCCCACGCGGATATCCGTGGATATCTAGCCGGTGAAAGTGGCGTCACCCACTTTCACGGGCCGCTGCCAGGCAACTGGATGCTCTCCGGCGTATCTTTCAACTTCTGTTCGCCTCTCCACCCCCGCTAAAGATATACGGTCTCGTGACAACGGTTTCTCGTTAGACTGACACGCACTTTCTTTTCGACTTCCGCCCTCGGATGCTCTTCGAAGAAGTTTCAGACGACACTCATAGAGCGGAGGGAATTGGAAAAGGTTTTTGGAAATATATGGGGATAGCGCGATCGAAGTTTTGGTCGATTATGTTGGAAATATACCCGAAGGTGGCAACGACGCCATCCGATGGCGTGTAACTCTGTCGAGTTACGGCTCTTCGATAGCTATGTTAATTGGCTACATTTCAAAGGAATAAAGCTTCAGCATAATTAGCATAATGTACAAATTTAAAGGAATTGTTACCTCGTAGAAGAATGGTTTTTCCACCGTTAAGAATGCGAGAATAATCGTGCACGAGTAGAAAAGCAGTTTTGTTATCGCGATATCAACTGGGAATTAGAAGACTAAACGTTTCGCGGAAACGAAATTTATTAGTCGCGTGCGGCCGACAGTTTGCGCGATTTCGGGGTTGACAGGCCAAGTAATTAAGGAAGTCCCTCGAGGGGGCGAACGGTTCTTTCGTGGGTGCCAGTGACACGAGGTCAATGAGATATTTTCTTCCCTTTAATTATAATTACGAACAGCCATGGCGCGCGAGAGAGGATGCTCCAAGTTTAATTGAACGAGCTCCGCCCAGAAATCTCGGCGACCGTTCAACGTCTATCCTGCTTCAAGCTTAAACAGCAATTAAACCCCGTTGGATCGCCGCTGGGAATAAACACAGGCATCCAGCGAGCCGATGATTGTGTCAATCGTCAGCGGCGACAGGTAAAACTACCTGACTGAATAGAATCTTTCTACGGAACAACGTTCACGATGACTCGTGAAACAGATATTACAGAATCACGAAAATGATCGAACAATCGCGAACACCCTTGGAAACATATCGTGTATGCTATATATAACGTTCTGTATATACATTTATATGTAAAAATTACACGATACTTGTCGCAAGTATGACACTCGACTATCACGATTGTATCGGTTCAAAGTTTACAAAAATCGTATGCTATGGAAATGAAACGTACGATCTAATAAAACGTCATCGTGAACTATACAACGTGTCCTCGACACAAGGTTTAAAAGGATGGCGTTTCTTGAGTTGCAACGATAAAGGGAGAAAGCTGACTGGTCCGTGGAAAACACGAGGTCGAGACAAAGCTAAGTGTATCGTGACAGGAGAATTTATCAGTTGCGTGCGGCCGACAGTCGGTGTGATTCAAGAGCGACCGGGGTAAATAATTAGAAGAGCCCCGGGGGTGGTTCTTGCGTGGATGCCGCTGGCACTGGGTCGAAAAGGCGAACAAAGGTCCAGAAGAACGGTCTCTGAGCTTTCGTCGACCATCGAGACAGTCGGTTTTACGAGCGAATCGCGAACTAGTAGGGTGATACCGGTGGGAAGGGGTGTGTCTTTTTTGGCCAAGAGGAAAAAAGCTCGAGGAAAGAGGAAGGAAAAGATTTCGTCTCGATTCTCCAGGAGAAAGAAGCAATGCACCGTGGACACGGAAAATGTCCCTTAAAAGTCACCGAGTTGCTTTTAATTAAAAATTTAATTAAAATTGTACCTGAAATGTCCCGGCCATTCTCCAACTTTGCTGCACTTCGGTCCGTACATACGTAAGAATACTTTCGCACTTTGGCCAAGAACGACAAAGTAGCGACGTATATCTTAGAAGCGATCTTAAGACGACGATATTCAGGATCTTTTAATGCTTTTTGAAGAGCTTCCTACGACATTGAATCACCTTTGTCTGATCTCAATTGAACTTCCACGTACTCATTTCTATCGTTTTCACTCTTTAAACACTGGGAAATTTTTTCAAGCGTCTTTGAGCAGTTTGGAAATGAAAAGACTAGCGCTAGAATTACCAAACTCGCCAGGACGGTAAATTTCAAATTTTGTTGTACCACGATGAACGTTGACTTCTATGGAGAGTTGCAGTTGATTTTTAGTTAATTCTCGTTACGATTCTCCACGTGTTGTAAGTTTATTATGACACATCGTACATCGATATCGGTTTCGGTGTTGAATTTTAAATAACTCAAAACTATGACGGCATCGAGAACGATCTCGTAAATCCTTCTCTATACGCAATCTTCTAAAAACGATTCACGATAGCGTGTCTTCACACAGAGAAAATACATTGATGGTAGCGTTCGAAGGCTCGAGAAAACACTTCGATCTGGCAGAAATAATGGCGGTGCTTGGTGGATAGACGAGAAGAGTCACCCTCTTGTCTCACGCGCGCCTTAGCGCGTCGCGATCCCAAGATCGCGTCGAAAATCTCGCGTAAATCAGCTCGGAGGAGGTGAGATCTAGCATAAATCTTGACCGCGGTATAGCCGCGACCCGCTTTCACCCCCAAACGGTTGGCCGCTGTCGGGATTTATCGACGTCCGGGTCGCAAGAGTGAATTTTACATATCGATCACGGGCAACCCTCTGCGCTTTGAATACGTTCGAATTCATTCGAACCTCGGCAGGGCAGAAATGAAACGCAGGGACGCTGGAGCACGGGGGAAGGGTTTGTTATCTGTTGTGGAATGGCCAGGGTTACGTACACAGCGACCAGAATTACTTTCATTCGTCAAGCTGTCGGCCCTTTCCTAGCGAAAGTTAATTCCCGTTTAACGCGGTGACCTTCCAGTCGATTCCTCGATTCTTTTTCAGCTTGAAATTTCGTACTCCTCGACTTGCTTTAGAACATCGAGTTACACGCGACGTGTAGATTATCTCTCTTGAATAACTACGATCGTATCGAGGGGATATCGTATTGGATTATTTAAAAACTTCATAGCGCTGTATGTACTTTTACGATATACTGCTATTAGTTGACTACCAGAAGCAGCAATTAAGCAAGAGGATCTATTATCGACCGAACGAAGCACCTTATATTTCGACGTAAGATGGCTAAGATCAGGCTAAGATCACCAAACAAAATTACAGGACAAGTTAATCATCTATAAGCTACGCGACGCTACAGAGATAACGAGAAATCCGAAGTACTCTCCGAAAATGAAGTCTTTTGCTCATCGGTCTGCCTGAATTAACAGGAAAGTAGTAAACGCTCGCTTGAGATTACTTCATCGATAAGCAGAGGAAGCAAAACGGAGACAGACGGTATTAGTTGGTTCGTGGTAACGAAAAAGGAGAAGAATCGAAAGGAGAAGCAAGCCCGGTTCGCTCTGAAATGCGGCGGTCTGGGTCGAGGACATCGATGCGTTGGTGGCTATCCTTTATTTCCCCTTATTTCCTATAAACTGGGATAAGCATAAAAAATAGTCTAGACGCATTCTGTATAGTTAGCATACAGCAAAGGACCAACCCCGTGATCGATACAGAAGAGAAGCCCAGGGCCGTACACGCGATGGATTCTAAAGAACGGGTGCCCGACATCCAGTCTGGCTCGTCGACAAAAAATAGACACGGACTATGCTGTTTGCACCGCAGAATGAGACGCATCGATAGTAGGAAAGATACGTTCGCGTTATCAAAATGTCCAAGCATCGCCCTTCCCGTTACCTTCTTTCCTCTTTTACTCTTTCGTTTTTGCGTTTCGACGAGTAGAAACTAGAAGAGGTTGGAAAGTTTGCTTTCTGACGGACGCGTGATTGGTGTGGTTTTATTGGAACGGAGGCAGAGGATGGAGCGACAGGTACGGAGTGAAAATGCGAGTTGGAATTTTTGAAGGGGTTGATACTTCGAGGCTATCTGTTACTTGCATCTTGTCAGCTCTTTTCTGCTTTTTTTTTTTTTTTTTTTAGTAAATTGGATGCTCGTTTTAGTGAAAACAGGTGATCGATGATTAGGATGTTTAATATTAATATCGTAAAATTCACGTAGGACGCTTTTCTTAACGCGTCCGTCGTTTTCGACCGAATTTACGAGATGCATAGAGCGCACGTAAATCAATGTATAAATCATACGATCCGTCGCGCGTCGATTCGACGTTATACAAAAGGAATCGCGATTTACGGCTCGCTTGGTCGGAATGAAATTTACGTGGCGTTCGACGCGCGTGCCCGCTCGAAAATATTTTACAAATGACGATTGATCTCATGCATCCGGTGCGCTCGTAATTGATTGCATTCTAGTATTGTTCAAGCTCCGTGATCTGTTGCAATTTTTAAAGACCATCGTCCTGAATAATTCTACTCGCTGTCTTACTCGTGTTGTTTTTACATTGTACGTGTAGCGGATATACCATACGGTATGGATAATTTTAAAGTTTTCGTTAAAATCAATTGCAATTTAATTCATAAAAATTCCGCAACGTCTCCATTTCTGTTCTTCGAAACAGCAATGAAAATTCAACGAGCCGCGCGAACGAGTAACCGAAAGAATCGAGGGGACGGGAGAATAAGGCAGTCAGCGAAGATCAAGGCAGCGCGTTATCAGCGACGTCTGGGCGAGGTAAACGCGCAAAAACCATTTAATCGCCGCGCCATCGATCACCGTCGTCAGATTAAAAAGAAAATTGCTTCGAAGAAACTCCTGAAAGTTGGAGTATCCTTCTTGCCAGACAAAAATGAGTCCTTGCTTTCAGTCAAAGTCAACGAAAAGAAAAAAAGGAGAGAGAGAGAGAGGGGGGGGAGGGGAGAGAGAGAGAGGGAAACAGACAGACAGAAATGGAGGAAAAAGCGAGCCAGTGATAAGGAAGAGGAACGTTTTATTTAAAAATATCGACGAGTACCCTTTAACTCTGTCTGGGGGATGAAAGTTATCGTATAAATGGCGGCGCTCGATTTGGCACGCTCTTCTGCTATCCGTTGAGTTCATCGATTTCAGGATTTCGGCTGATTATACGAGAGTTCGCGGCGGTCTAACAGTCTGCCGGATTTTCGCTCTTTTTTGCCGCTGTTTGCTCGAAGAATGTCGTCGAGCCGAGCCGGATCATAAGGCAGGTTTAACCTGGCAGTTCTCTTAGCCGTGTTTGCTCTACGATAATTCAGCCATATTTGCCCAGACGAGGCGAACTTCCAGCAAGGAGCAGACGAATTATTAGCCAGGAACAAAGCGCCTGTTTTCCGCCAACTTTCTCTCTCTATCTCTCGATTTTTCCTCCCTTCCGTGGAACAAGCGTGCTGGCTTCGTTTCGTTCGCCAACCCTTTATTGTACCTCGAGATTACAATTATGACTTCATCATAGTGGAATCGGCAAGCCGCGTCGGTAAAATAGATGTTGAGTACGCGACTCGTAAGTAATTAGATGGTAGATCGACGGATCGATTAGATTTTGTTTAATCCATTAAAGACCAAGCCCGTTCGTAACACGATCGCGATAGTCGCGTTTCGTTATAGCGCTGTTATAGCGCAATTAAATTTCAAAATGTTTCGTACAAAGTACGTGCATAACTGATAAAATGTTATCCTGCATTTTCGACTTATTATGCCGTCTAATCGAGAATTAGTCAAATTGCTAAAAGCATGATTTTCCTGATTTTGCGCGTGTCACGTATGTAGGCCTATAACATATTCGTCCAAAGTTTCCACGAGTATATTTTCGTCAGCTGTTGTATATTCACACCTTTGCCCTAACGTCTTCCCTTGCAGAAGCGAAATGGCGCTCCTTTAGAAGCATCACCGGCGAAAGGGTAGAACGATCCATCTCTGGCGTGGTAATTAAGCGACAGGGCGAGCAAGGCGGACAGGTAAGAAACGAACAGCTGAATCGAGGGTCGGTTCAGACAATCAGAGCGCCCAAGGGGTGGTTAAACACGGATAGCAGTGCAACTGTAGACGCGGCGCGCAACCGCATTCTCGCCCCCTTCGGATAGCTCCACGGCCAATCCCTAACCGCTCTACAATTAATTGCGCCTGCTAATTACCTCATGTCGCCGAAACAACGGAATCCATGATTAGCCGAGCATACCTTGACTCATCCGCGAGCAGGTTCCGTCGGAACACCAATCTACTCGCGAGGGTCTTTCGGCTGTCATAACGATTCAGACGGTCGAGATTATTCGAGAAACAGTCGCTGTTTCTCCTTGTAATTTGCCTTCGAGCGTTTCCAAGGTATCTTCGAATTAGTTACCACGTTGCTCGTGAGTCGAAGCTGCTGCTTTCCGATGGGAATTCCAGATGCCATGTTATTTTCGTAATCGTTGATATGTAAATAGGTCGTGTACATTTATACAAATTTGTATTTTCAAGGTAAAGAATCGAACCTCGAACGAAAGTACAGTAGTCGAAATGTAAGCAAGATGTATTTCACTTTCGATATTTGACATATTTTTGAATGCCCCAAATGATCAAAAATTCGTCGATATTTCAAGTATTCTAACGTTACGTAAAAAGCTATAATTCCGGATTATCGATTCATTTTTGATCCGCATCACAGAGCGAACACGTTGCATCGATTGTTCAAAGACAGCAACGTTATGCAAACTCGCTGCATCACGACGACTAAACGCGTTAACCGTTGACGGTCCAACGAAAATAGTTTCGTCAAATTTGCACGACGGTTCACCGCGGTTCGCGTGAACGAATTTAATTATTCGAATCAGCAGGATCGAACGTGGAAAGAAAAAGAGAGATAGACACGATGAAACCTCGTATCCAAGAGAGTTTTCGACGCTCTCGTTAAAAAATATATAAAAAGGGCCGACTGATTCTCGAGGTCGTTGAACAATTTACATGAAAATGTCCGAGTCTACTAGTTTCCCGTGGCCATGAATTATTCAGCCGCGGAAATTACGCCAAAATTGCTTCCGTTGCGTTTCCACAGGAAAAAAGGATCGGAGTGGAATCGAATTAGATTTGCATCGAGTCGAGCGATCTCGTGAAATCACCGATTCCTTTGTTACCTGGAAATCTTCCTTTCTTCTTCGTTCTTGGAAACAGTGTTCGAAAGAATCTATGAGTGGAAAACGTTTCAAGGAACTCGACGTTGCGTTCGTTCGTTGAAAGATTTAATTTACCCCATTCGAAATCGGCGAAGCTTGTACAAATTTCCTATGCAAAAGAGTTCGTGCTATTGTTACGAGTAGACCGCGAATTTGTATACATTTATAGGATATTTAAATGCATAAAAATATGCAGAACGCATATAATATGCAAATGCATATGTATAGCGTGTTTAAATTTAACTTCTCAACGTTATAAAATATTTAAGGGTGAAACGAATCAGTTCCCGAAGATGGACTTTTGATTAAAAATAACTCTTGAATGATTCATTATTATAGAGGGCAGTTACGTTTAATCAAAGAACACATTTTATAATTTTGTTATATCTTTGATACAACATGAACGCGTGCGTTTGTACGCTATTAAATAACTGCAGAGTCTCGGCAACGAAATAACTTTCCATCAGCCGGAATTCAGATTCACGCCGCGTGCCAAATCCGAATTGGATTTAGCACTTTGCACATTTGCAGTTTCAATTTTTATCGTTCAAGGTACGAGGATTCGAGTAACACACGTGCAAAGAACGTATCATCCATTCCTCTGTGCAACCTTGTTGATATATATATAAAAAAAAGGACAAAAGAAAATATCCAAAATATTTTTGACAAAAGTTCCTCGATAAATTCTCATTCTTCTTTTTCTCGCTTCTTCTCAGAGTAAGCTGTAATCAATTAACGATACAACGTAGAGATGAGAAATCTCGATGCGACATTCCCTAGCATCTTGTTACACGAGAATGATTTCATCGACGAGGAAATTGCGCGTACGTGAAACTGTAGCTCCTTTTACGCGCCAAGATTTCTATGAGAGACAACGACGATGTATGCCTACTCGAATGATCCGCGATCTCCGACACATCAGTCTGATGATACGTTACCCATCGTTGCAACTTTGCACGCGCTCCCTTTTCCTCGCGTGTATTATTTTCGCGTTCGCGGCTGTGATTCATCGCTTATGGAGCTCTCGTACTAGTTCTCGCAGCAGCCCTCCAGCCATTTCGAGTTTTCTCAACAGCTCTTCGCATCGTATCCGAGGATTCACAGATGGCGAATTCGTCGAATCGCAGAACTACGAAGCGACAGGGTTATTAGAACGCCGAAATTCGTATTAAGACGGAGAACCTTGACCGGGGTTGGAAAATTAATGGATTCGATGGAACCAGGAGTCAGTGGGTTAATAGACTAACAGACTGGATCGAAAGGATAATCTGCGTCACCACCGAGTCCTGTGACACGATCCGTGACGCGACGGGTTAAAAACTCAACCTGACGAATCTATCGTCGTTATTGTGGAAACTTGTACGTTTCCCAGAGCTCTTGAAACTTCCAGTCTCTACTCATTTTATCTCTTAGTTATTTTTTAGCCAACTTTCCCCATTTCGGTAGGACAACCGCGAAATTTATTCGAATAAAGTTGCTCGTCGGAACCGCGCGCCCGCACAAAATTCTCCGATGCTTAATTAAGATTTCGTTCGTCCGACACCGACTCGACGCGAATCCGTCGGTAACGAAGATGAAGCTAATATAATCCTATGACCTTGCTCGAGGACGCCCCGTTCCCGAAGGAACGGGCGCAAAAAGGCAAAGGGAGAAGGGCCCTTTTGTTTAAGGACGGCGTTTACGCGCGTCGCGTTGCACTCTTCGTCCTTTATTTCCTTTTGTTCCCTCTCGTCCTACTGCTCCTTTCCTGCCACCTCGTTTGAATTATCATTCCGAGGAGCGAAGCTCTTTAGAATTCCTCCTTACGTTCCTTCGAACGCTTTCGGCTTTAATTTTTCGCAAATAATTATCTCGATTTGCAGCTGTTACAACGTCTCCTGCCCACTTTACTATCCATCTGATTCTAACCTGTACAGAACACTTCTCGAATGAAACGTTTTAAATTCTGTCCGATCGTTGAAATCGTTCTAATAAGAAAATTAATCACCCAAATACTTACGCACGTTTCTCGAATTCGCTGGAAATTGTCATTTTCGCAAAATTACCTTTTCGCGAGTTGCCATTGAACGGCAGATTTTAATTCTTGGGTGACTATTATCTGAGAGCGACGTCAATCTTAAAGCTTGGTTTCCACCTCTTCTCAGACGATTCAAACCTTTTATTAATGACGCCCATTGGTCTCTGCGCTGCCTCTCCAATTAAGCTTTCACCGATTCTCCTGCTGAAGTATTCGTTTCTCTCTTCGGGGTAGAGCGTTCCTCGATCGAGCCGATAAATAAATACGTGGACGCGGGGGTGGAGTGGATTTTTCGCGAACGAACGAAAAGACAAATCCAATCAGCGGTAATTGAGAAACGAAAGTAGTCGTTCGGCTATCAGAGGCTGTTCCCGATTCCTTCGTTTCATCGGGAAAAGCTTTCAAGGTTGATTTTATTCCCGATACTCGGCGCGCCGCGGACTTTCTAGGCCGACGGGAAATTGAATTATCCAGTTTAACGACGGTCTCTGCGTGAGTTTTAAATGTTTCTCACCCCCGCGAGGGTTCGCAGTTTCGGCGATCGGAGGGAGATCGGCAAATCGCCATTATTGGTTGACGAAGCACGTTACCGTCCGTAAATACTTGGACGCTTCGATCCATTTAACAATAACAGCGTGTGGATTTTACCAAAATGCGAGCAAAATTAACGATGAATCTCTACCTAAAAGCAACTTATTACCTTTTCATGGTATCAGAAAACTAAATTCAAGTTCATTACGAAATACAACGTGTAATATACTTGGTTATTTACTAGAATATACATGTTGCCACATACATCGATTATTTAAGTATTACTGCTTGTATCAAAGTCAGACGTTTTTCTATTATTTTTACGTGAATTTTCTCCATCCGATCTATAATTTAAATAGGATATTTTGGAAAAAGTAAGCGAGTGTTTGGATATTTTTGGGCGGTGGTGCAAGACGGTTAGCCTAGAATCCGGAGCAACTGGCGTGGTCGAGCCGACGATAGCGTTGGATTTATTTTTACAGCCCCATTAATGTTACACGTTTTATCGAGGAGAGAGATTCTACTCGCGCGAAGGAAATCCTCCTATACGACCAGACGCTTGCCACTTCCTTTCTTTACGATCAACCAAGAAGATGAAGAAAAAAAAAAAAAAAAAAAAAAAAAAGAATGAAGCGAGCCGCTCCTCGCCGTTTTAACGTTCTCCCGGTCCCGGCTTCGTTCTCCGTGGAATTTTATACACTTTGTGTAACGCGACCCTCCTCTCCTCCATCCTTACCCCACCAGCGAGGACGTAAAACCGACCCCTAGAAACTGGAAAATCGTCGGCTGGGCTCCTTCGGCGAAATTCCAGCCGGTTGATTGCTACTTGCCAGCTCGTCTTCATTTTTTTCCTTCGACGCAGGAATTCAAATTAAAGAAGACTACTTTAGTGTCAAGTTCACTGTTCCCCTTTCTTCTTCCTTCGCGAACAGTTTGTTGCCTTTTATTGGATAAAATCGCGATACGAAGGGATGATCGATAGCATGGTGACAAAAAATCAGAGGGAAATAGAAGTATAGCCTCGACGATAACGCAAAATTCGCAAGCTCGAGTGCATGGCCCCATTCCTGTTTCCAGAATGATCGATAACCGTTCGACGAAACATCCGGCGAAGCCAGCCACCGGAAGAGCCGGATGGAAGGTCGGAGTACGAACGTCGTCGAGATCTCGGCGGGGGTTCCGCCAGGATTTAGGGTCCAAGAGCTTCCCCGTAGTTCTGGCCCACCGAGGGTGGTCGAGAAGAACGAGAACGCTCCGTGGAAAATCCGGCAAAGGTTCGTTTCGACGTCTATTATGCTGCTTCTTATCAACCGTCGCGGAGGTTCCCGCGGGGATCCGAAACGGGTCCCCATTCAGCCTTTTTAAATCTGTTTAACCCATTACCTTAACGTCATTCTCTCGGGTTCTTGCCTCGCGATTTATTTTCCTCGTACTCGTTGCCCGTTGCAAGCAATAGACTCGGTCGACGAGATTAAACGATCGTAAAAATCTTCGCCTTTTGATTGCCATTCGGAAACGGGCGAAATTCTGGAGAGGGAAAGTGGAAACAAAACTGGTAGCTTGACGCATTCGTTGGCGATTCCATTTTCGTTGCTACGTTCCGAACGTCATGCAAATTCGTATCTTTGTGAACGTACCGAAAGAAACGGAATCTAAATGGAAACTCGTCTCAACTCCAAAATATTATAACGAATTATTCTATAATTTTTTAGTGTATTTCGTAATTCTTCTGGAGTTTTAGAAACTTTCTATCGCTAAAAATGTTCGGCCCGAGATAGCAAAGAATACAACAGGGTTGATCGAAATTAGGTATTTTCTCCAATTTAGGAGATTCTCGAACGATAGGAAGATACGATCCTGTTCGAGCGAAAGAACACAGTAGGGTTGAGCAGAGAAACGAAACGAGGAAGAACGAGTCCAAACAGCCGTAAAGAATCTCTGGGACGTGGCTGGCTCGATTATTGGAAACGGTCGAGTGTCTCGATCTTGAGGTCGCTCGTAAATAAGAGAATTAAGGAAATATCGCGTGACAGTGCGTTACACAATGGCACGGTGGGCAAGGAGAGAGTAGAGGCTGTTGAACGGAGCAGGATTCGCGCGATTGTAAAGCCGAGGAGGTATTGATCGTTACAACAGGGCGTCGTAGCCTGCGTAGCTGCAGAAGCCGTACACTTTACGACTGTACACGAGGGTAACAAGAGTTTGCATTAATAAACCGGTCTGTTCCCGTTGCCTCACCCCTCTGGGTGGTCGTTTATGATCAGCCTGCAATCGATGCGCTCGGACGACACCAAAATCGTCGTAAATCCGTGAACGGAACGCGTGGATCGACGCGGTTAAGGCGATTATTAACACTCCGCGAATGAACACGTCCGTTCGACGCGTTTTATTAGCCGATAGCTGGGTTACGTATGTAATATACGGATTCCCTTGAATTTTAATCTGAAACCATTGTTGCTGGGATTATTAAGCGGCCGAAGCGAGCCCGACGTGGGAACTTGCAATCAGTCCCGACGGCTTATCGAGTCACTGGAATAGCGTAACGGCAGTTTTACGCCTTATCGAAAGGTAGATTGTGCAGATTTTGCGTAACATTTTCGCTGCTTCTAATGTTTGAATTTTTCACATCGGAAACGATATGCTTCTAGTTGGCTTCGTTATCGATCGCTTTTTGGACGAACTAACTGTCAAAGATCAACGAGTGATTACAACGATGGGCAAAAGTTTCCGGAAATTAATATCTGGGTCTTAAATTACGTTTCGATCCTTCAAATCGAAAATCAGTACAATTATGTTAAATTACGTGCAATACTTCGTTGATTTTGACCGACGCTTTAGAAGCGAAGAGTTCAATTTAACAGGCATAGCCACAAAATAAATCTTAAGACAGAGAATTAATAAAAATATCGATAGAATTATTGAAACATTTATTCGAATCCGTATGGGAAACTCGATAACGTGGTAACTGAAACGAAACGTTAAAGAGGATTGATCGAATGTAAGACGACAGAAAGAAGACGCGTATGGAAAATCCCTCTTTCCATTAGAATCGTTTAAAACCATTTGATCAAATTCTTGACCATTTCTGGTTGTCGTTGGTCGAAAAGTCCAAGCATCCCATTACGGAAACAATATGATCCGCTGGGAGAAAAGTTGTTCGGTCAGGGTGGCAGCCGATCACTGCGGTCCACGAAGAAGCGACCAATAAATTACTCGCAAACGATCAAGTTGGAATGATAGCACGGTTATCCTGGCGTTCCCTTTTCGTTCGTTCCACTTCCAGCACGGTACAAATGACCATCGGCCCATAATTCCCGCATGACTGGATATGTCGACGTAACGTTGGTTCGATGGTGCGTGGCAGAGTCTCCCGGTCATCTCCCATGGGTGAACCCCGGCAGAGAGACCAAGACGTTGTAACGGACGCAGAGGATACCCCGTCCGACTCGGTGATCCTCCGATCCTCTCTTTATATCACCGCGTTGACCCCCTAGAGGTACGTGACGCAGATGGAGGGACACAACCGCAATATCTTTAGCCCTTCTCAGGGCTGGAAAACAGGCTGCCACTTCGCGACGTCCGGTAAATTTATATTTAATAGGATCGAAAGCGCGAGATCACCGGGCTACGGTCATCTCTTCGCGATAAAACGTGTCGTAGGCTTCTCGCAGGCTGCTTGTTTCAATAGAAATCGACTCGGGGAAATTGAATCGGCCCAACCCCTGTTACGTGCTCCTTTTCGCCCCCTTCTGACTCGCTCGTTATCGCTTTTAAGTTTTGATGACGCCGAGAGGACCCCTTCTTGTAATCGTTTAGTTCGACTCGGGTGGAACGTGGCGTAGAAGGGAAATTTCTTGTTCGTTCCTCCCTTCGGATTGACGAAATTGTTATACGGGTGGGAGGTTACGCGAATGGAACGAAGAAGATCAACGGTAGTTCCTTTCCTGGTATCGACTGTATTCGGGGGTATTCCCATTAAAGGATTCATTACGGAGGGTCGTGAAAAAGAAACGTTCGATGGTAACGCAATTAAATCCCCACCTTTCGGCCCGCATGTGGTTACACGGCGCCACGATCGAGGGCTGATTTGTTCCGGAGCCGTGAATATATACGATCGGACCGACAAAAGCGTGGCCATAAAAAAAATCTTATCGCATAGCGGCCCTTATCGCGTGAAAGACGGCACGTTTCGGGAATTCTGCGCGGCTTCGAGGAGGGGTTGTGTCAGTCCCTTAAGACCATAACGTTTATGTAGCCGCTGTAGCTGCCGCAGAAGGGACACGAGAGATACGGGGCCACGCGGTAACGAGAAAACGTGGCCGAGAACTTTCTAAAGAACGGCGACGCCGCGCCGCGGAGACGTCGACGATGCCGCCTGGCAAGTTCAGCAGGGGGGTTTCTTACGAGGGTGGAGTTTATTTATTGTTTACGCGGGGATACGGGGCCGACTCCGCGGCGTTTATGCAGATACATCCCCTTAACATAACCATAACTAAATCGACCATTCGATAAGATGGACTGGATAAAGCTGGCCCACTTGTTACGCCTCCCCCCGCCCGTCCCTTGCAAACGGAGACGGAGTCTCGTTTATCCCGGTCGAAACGTCGAATATCTATTACCCGGCTGTATCCCCGAGACTCTCCACAGGAAATTCGATCCAGATTATCTTCCATGTTTTCCTCTTTGCTTGGCCACCGCCGCTCCTTTCTCCTACCAACCCCTCCGATCGAACTGAAACGCCATATCGAGATATGAAAAAGTTCCGGGCAGACGTAGTTAGAATTACTTAAATCGAACAAGGAAGGGAGAAAAGGCAACTGGGAAAGGCGAAACTACCTTTACCCGAATCTCCCGAAGTAGAACGGTTCGCGTGTTTCCCACGAATTTCGCTAAGACCACCGCGCAAAACATGCACAAACATTACGGCGAGATTAAACTACGCGCGCATCTACGTGCGCGATCCTCTTTCGTTAGTAACTTTCGACCAACTCTGCCGGCAACTTCGCTAACCGTGCAAGAGTTACTGACACACAAAGCCTCGCGCTGCTGTCCTGTACAGGGGGTAGTGGCTCCGCGAAGAAGCACGGGGAAACAGCAGAAAGACACACCTCGTGTCGCGATATCGATCGTTATCGCGTAGCCGCGCGAATTATCGCCCTCGGGAGCCGGGTGTGCACGCGAGAGGGGCTGATCGAATAAACGAGCGTGTCACGTTGCCCGGTCGTGTCACGAGGCTGCAGCCCCGTCGAGCCAGCCACCCAGCCACCCCCCTCAGCCAGCTCTTTCTCATCCTTTCTCTCTCTCTCTCTCTCACTCTCTCCCTCTGAGCTCTCGGTTTCCCTCGGTTCGCCCGGTAACGGTGAAAGCGCGCGGCTAGGTAGACTCGTGGGGGCGCCACGCGGCGGTGGTGCAGGGGGTAGCACAGGGGGCGGCAGAGCGTGTGGCGGGGTGGGCAGAGAGAGCGTTCGTTTCTGGAGCAGACGAATCGATGCTCGTTGCCCGTCCTCCCTTGCAACGAGTTCAATGTCTCGCCCGGGCCGGCCGTAGCCCCCGCGGTCGTGGCCGTGGCCGTCGGACGGCGCCCAACCCTCACCTCCAACCACCCACTCACCCCCTGTTCCCAAGCGTCTCTCGCTCGCTCCCGTACCGGAGCGCGTTCCGTCTACCTTTCGGGCGCGGTTCCATGGCCTTTTGTTTCCCCACGTCCCGCCGGCCAGCTGGAAAAAAATTAATGCGTCTGTGTTTGTGCTGGCTCCGTGGAATAATAGCACGCTGGAATGTAGTATTAGACGGTGCACACCGAGGTGGGTAATTTTTGGCTAGGTGTTTTCGGTAGACGGCAGGTTGGTTTAGGGGTTTAGGAATACCCCGACGAGGATGTTTGTTCTCGCTCAACTTTCGAGAGGATTATTCTTTTCAGGTTTCCAATGAATCGAGTCTGGGTTACGCGAGATACATCGTCAGCTCGTATCGTCGAAATGTACGGGAATATTTTCATCCGCGTAATCAACGTCCGCGCTTGTATCGTTACTTACGATCATCTCGCCATCGAAATATCTCGCGTTTCTTCTTTCTCAGCCTGTCTGTAACAGTCCATTGGATTATTGCTCGAGGATCATTTCTCTTCGCAGTTTTGCCTGCTTTCCTTCGTTTAGGTCTCTAACCTCGTGCCTCAACCCTTCAACCGATCGCTCTCTCTCTCTCTCCTCCGGGCTTTCCTCCCGTCGATTTCTCTTCAGTCTCGACCTTCCTTTCGCTCTCGTTTCTTACCTCGCCGTTTCTCCCCCGCTCACCTACCTCGCGGAGTTTCTCTTTCACCCCGACACCGTAGCCGCTGTTTAACCCGGCGCAGCCAAGTGGCAGCGACCTCGTACGCTGTTCTGTTTGCCAGGCGTTTGTCATCGTCGCGAACAAAGTCTCGCCTATGTGTACCTCCTCTCTTTCTCTACGAGTCTCTCTTCGCCTCTCGGGATAACCCCCTTGCGCGATCTGTTTTGTACACTTTGTACACCGTGCAGTAACAGTCTGCTCTCTTTTCTCGAATTCTCTACCGGTGTTTCCCTGTTTGCTGTCGCCAACGTTGGTAAAAAAAGCTATATTTTTGTTCAAAAGTATTGAACTTTACGAAAGTACGAACTTTAAATTACACGCATTGTTTGATAAAAATAGTGAATTTCGTCGCATATTCGTCGATTTCCGTGTCATACGAAGTGTCAAGTTAAACCACGTGTCTTCGTATCTTTTAACTGTGATCGATCATTTTTTTAACGTCGAAGTATACGCGTAATAACTGTTCCCGGACAGTTTAAGCAGAGATGTATAGCGATAGCGAGTTACTTTCTACGATTCGTCGCGGTTTTTTCACCTCAAAACGTCGTATCGATCGCAAGTGCTCGTGCGGCAATATTTTGATTTTCCCGTATATGAACGAGCAGCGGGAATGGGTCGGACATAATTATAAATTATGGAACGTTCCTGGTGATGGATGAACACGAGGAGTCACCAGGGGATGCTGTGTAACTAGTACCTTCCCACGCGGAGTATCGCGTTGCGAGATACGCGAGAATATAGAGAACGATACGATCAAAGTTTCGCCATTGCCAGCAGAGAGCACTCGACTTCTTTATGGGGGAGGAAGGGGGATGGATCGAGCTACTGGGGTGGAAAGGAATGGCAGCATCGCGAACCTGCAGGAAGTTCGATTTGGTCTATCGATGTGAATAATACATACCATTACGACGGGTAGAATTGCCTTGGTTTTTGCGTCCTTCTTTCTCGAATCGATCGAAATCGCGAGACACATATTGTTACGATTCCGGGTGGATCGTTCTCTTTTCGAACTTCTTCCTCGCGCAAAGTAGACTCTATCTTGGCTCTGAACGGCTCGCCAAATTGATTACTTCTCCAGTTTTTCTTGGATCTTTTCGATTCTGCAGATGCTCGAGCACGTAAAAATAGTTTCTTTAATGGAATTTCTTTTTTCCCTGAACAACATTTTCAAAGAGCTCGTAGTCCTTGTCTCCATTTCCTCCTCATCGTGCATGAAGTGGAATGAATTCTCAAGAAACCCAATATCATCTCACTTTCGCGCAAAGAATTGTCATACATAATACCATATTATCATACCAATTCAACATCTAGATGAATCGTTTCGGATGACATCATCGATCGACTGAATGTATTCGATCGTGTTTGCTACCACGAATACCGTAAATGGTTGCACAGATCAGATTTAGATTTAGATTTTGGACTTAACTTTCCGCTTCGCGCGTTCAACATTTTCTCAAGGAATATAATTTTTCTCTAGCGTAGTATATTTTTTCTTCCTTAGACGCTCGAAAGGCTCCAAACCTTTAAATAACGCATTCCTCCGTCGTCTTCCACACGAGAGTAAGTCTTCTCTCCATCGACGATTAATAAATCCTGGTGAAACTCAATATCATCCCACTTCCATTGGACCGTTGTATATCAAGGCAGGGATGGCTAAGGGGGTGGCCTTTACAAAATTTCCCGTGGATCCAATTTGCATAAATAAGCTCGTACCGGCTGTTCTCCTCTCTGGAACGGTTTTCCGTGAACGCAGCTCGTTCGTTTCGATCTTCGTTAGTGCTTAATTATAGCGTTCGTTGAACGTTCATCGACCGAATCCACCTTAGGGGGAAAGAACGTTCCCTGTTGCACCTGCCAGGAAGCCGCGCTTCGCCAACAATCGGCTTTCGATCCAAGACCGTTCGCTTATTCCCGCGCATCTCCAGGGATCCCGAGACAATTTCCCTGGCAAATCCGGGGCACGCCATTTGTCTCGTGAATTAAGTTTACTCTCTTTTTTCGCCCATATTCAACGATGCCGTCTGCTCCGCCCTCGTTGCTTCGACAGAGGCCGACAGAAAGAGGAAAGTGGGGTTGAAAGCGGAGAAATTGATATCGGTCGTTTTCTTCGTTTCTTTTTTTTTTTTTTTTTTTTTACGCCAGCTTAGTCGAACGAATTATCTTGCCGAATCATTAATCTCCTGGCGTAACAAGACGAAACGACGCTTCGTCCTTTTCTTCTATTCCTCTGCTACTCCTCCCCGTTTATCGAACGAAGGGTAGGTGTTCGGAAGGAAGTCAGCTAATTCTATGCGAGATCAGCGTTGTAAGTAACCACACTGTGGAATGACAATGGAAACGAATCCCGCGATAGAAAGTTACGAACGCGATCGCTATACGCGAATATCCCGGATATCCATCGAGTGTGAGAAAACAGTCGTACGTTTCTGGAACGTACAAATTTTACACTCTTATGCTACGAACTGTATAAAGAATAATTGCAAATAACCAATTATAAAACACATGGATCGCGCAACAGTGTGTTCAAGTATACCGTTGATAGTTCAAAAGTTAGCCATTAATTCTGCATCACGCGTCTGGAGCTGTCGAAACCCGAGTTCACGGGACACGGACAAAAAGCAAGGGAGCAGAGGCCGCGAAATGGGAAAATAATTTCTCTCCAGACGGTGTTCCCGTGGTCGTTAACCCATTAACACATCGATCATCGCCTAACACATCGGGCGGAAATCGTGCAGAGGCGGCACGAGATACCTCGTGATTCTTGATCGAAGTGCCCAATTTTTATCTGCCACGCTTTTTCCACCTCGATGCTCATTGTCTTACTTCGTTCGCTTCTTCGTCTCTCTTTTTTTTTATTACATAGCTCTTTGGGGATAGGGGGGGGGGACGCTCAACGAAACAAAGAAGTATCGTAAAGCCGGCCGTAAAAGTGGTGCAGATAAAACGTAGTTGCACCAGCTGTATAAAGCGCTGCGTACAGGATACGCTGCACAGGATATAAAGAAGTTGGTTGCGTGATACAAGGAACATCGGCGTGCTGGAAGGAAAACGGAAGCAGAAAAAAGACGGAATAAGAGGAGGGACGCGGGGAAACAAAAGGGGAAATGGCCAGAAGTAGAATTCCAGCCGGCCAGACCGGACGGTGCTCGCTTTCGTCTGAGTATCCCGCCTCTGTTTAGAATCCAGTCCCGCGGTTTTCATCTTGCACTTGTCATGAATATTTTAATAATATTTACTTGGCCGCGTGCAATAACCGTTCCCCGGCGCGCCGTCGCTTATATTTAGCCGCGGACCGCCCGGGACAATTTTCAACGTTATGGCAGTGGTCGGTGGCCGGACTACGAACTTCTGAATCTACTTCATGTAGGAATACACGGTCGGAGGTGTCGCGGTTCTGCGTTATTTATAGAAAAATTTGTTGCCAGCCAAACGTGGTACTTTTTTCTCAGCGATCGCGACATTGTATTTCTTGCATAGTTGTTCACTATGGTGTTCTGGTGCAAGTTCTATATTTTAATCGCCGCTAATTCCAGCGTTAAAGAACTTTTTTCTTATATAAAACTCAAGTTCCTGAGGAATAATCAAAATGAATTATGTAACGCGAACGTTAAGAAATACCGTTAAAAAATACCAATTTATGTATATTACACGAAGATTTTTTACCGGTATATAGCATTTATCTAGATCTCGAGAAACGAGTGTAATAAAAACGTCTGTGTCAGGTCTTCAATAAGTATATCCAGAACAAACGAGAGAGAACGGCACCCTTATCGTGGCGCAGCCCAGTGTACTCAGCTCTAATCACTTCCAGTGATATTAATAAATTGTCCCCTGAGGGGTGTATTTTCTTTCGCTTTTTCCCCGGCCACGTTCGGCGACGATGTTATTATTGTTTGCTTACTCTCGCGGAGGGAGAAAACGGCTGAGAGTTTGGGGTGGCTCCGGCAACGATCTACATCGAGAGGAAGACGTCCAGAAGACGAGAGAAAAGAAGAGACCAGAAAACGGTATCCGGCCCCCACCTTCCTTCTTTCTCCTCTAGTTTTCGTGCTTGTGGAATAACGTTAGACACGATTTACGGTTAGGCAACGCGACGTAATAACCGATTTAAGCCCGGCCGTTCGCCCTAATCCCGAGTTACGAGGACCCAGCGACGATTTAGTCAATCGTACCACCATAATGCCGTAATATCGCGTTCCACAGCTTTGGCTACGCTGTTCAGCCAATAATAAACGAGTTTATTGTTCGAGGCAGCCTGTCGCGACTAACCGCGCGCCACTGCCACCGGAAAAGGGTTGCGTTCCGTGCCTTCGTTCTCGGAATATCGTTAAACGACGCGATACCCAGGACCAACGAGCACTCGCGTGCAGGAGGGTGCCAGTTTCGTGCGAGTTACCACGTTCTAAGATTCTAATAATGGGGTGATCGGTGTTCCTTGGTTTCGTTTAGGGAGAGTCAGGGGGATAACCGTCTTAGTTTGATTGTAATCGCTGGTTCTTCGAAGCAGGGGTAAAATAATAGAGATACGTCGAGATTTAATTCTGTATTCGCGATGAAATTGTTTCGGCGAGTTATCGGACAAATCGGTGCAACGCCTAAAGAATTCGTCCCCGCCCCACAAAGCATAAAAGCAGGAATTTCCATTTGCGGGAAACATAGGCGTCTCTCAGTTTCGTGTTCGATCACCGAACGCCAGAGCAATCGACGGTGCAGTCGCGGCAATGGCGCGCAGGAAAGGGACATTTACGACTAATTGCTTCTCCGTGGTTTTCTTCGTTGGGGTTCTTCCTTTTTCCCTCCCCTCGTGTTCGCCTAGTCCATACAAGTTCTCGTAAAAGCCCAAGGAGGGGAAGGAAAGTAATACGCGGGCCGTGGCTCGCAGTAAAAATTCGTCGAGGGAGAGGACGAGGCTCACGTCGCGGGAACTACGATAATGGCTACTAAAATTCAACTAAACGCTCGCGGGACGTTGCCGCGCTAATTGCCATCGTAAATTTCTTTTTCCTCGATCGACGGGACGAGCTTTTGATACGAAGATCGCGTCTCGTTGCTCGGGAGAGCGCGCGAGCTTTGTAAGAATCGAATTCTTCCAGACGCTTCTGTTTACTTTGAACCAACAACAAATACGATTCCGTTCAAAGATATTCAAACATTTGCTTACATGAAACCAGCAGTATTTTAATTACGAAATTACGGATAAATTATACTCGAATAATTTTAGTTTTCACAATCGTCGACCGCAGGCGAAGAAGATAATGAGGAATGTTAAACTGGTAGAAGAACTTTCGACGTTAATACAAGTTACTGCTGTCTTTTAATAAATAATTCAAATATATCATCCCCTAACTCTCCATGAAATGGTACGAAGTACTGCTTCTAATTATATATATATATATATATATATTCTTTATTGCCTGCACACTTCAGTCAATTCCAACAGTGTTACCACATAAATTTGAGAGTGTACTGAAATTTTTATAATTTTCGGTTCTGCTTCGAGTATACTTGAGAATATTCCACCTTCTCAATGCTTAATTCCTTTGACGTTACATTGCCTCGTTTCGGCTTTCAAATAGGCCCCGAAACGATCGTTTCCCCGCTCGATTCACGAGGCAATGCGACTCCTCCCAATGGTTCTGAGACTCTCTGGCAAATTTACCAAAGTGCTCCTTCGAGGATTTGCGGATCGATTCTTTCGTCTAACTTATGGAAACCGTATCTTCAAATTTTCACAGAGATCTTATAAAGAAATCGTAGTTTCGCCTGTTGAGCATAATTCAACGAAAAGAGAGAAAGACCGCGTAAATACGACGTAAATCAGCATGCTACCTTTCACGAATAATCCAGATTATTCGTCCTGCAGCTCCCTTTTAAGTATTCCGCTTTACGAACATTCAATTAGGTTAGATTGCAAAGCGGATTCCGCGTCGTCGTCGTCACCGTCGGCACGACGTTTTGACGTTCGATCATCCGAGTGCTTCTCTTATACTCTCGGCTTTGCACTCTGTATCCGGCAAGTGACTATAAAATATTCTCGCTTCGAGTTTCATCATCGTTCGCTGTCGCCGATCAAAGTTTAATCGGTCGAATAATTAATACATCCACAGCTCTCCGTGCGAGTAATTGTTGAATTGAAAAAATAGTAACACGATGACAGGAAGGAAGAACGAGCCACCGTACGTCCTGCATTACAGTTCAATGAAAATTGAACGATTTTAGAAAACGTATTAAGGTCGGAATATTTATTCGCGTAATATTCGTTAAACATACACGTATGAAATATGCAAAGTACGCTACTCGTTGTAATATTTAGTGGGCGAAAGATATCTTTGGTATTTAAGTTGCATTTTTTCATTTATGCTGGCAAAAATTTAAATCTGCTCGGCTATTCGTAATCTTCCGATTAGAGTAGTTCGATCTTTCTATTCAAGACGCGAGATAGAGCGAAGACCGCGGACCAACGGGGACCGGAAGGGCGTCCCTTTCAAACGATCCCCGTCAGAATCTGCTCGAGAGCGGCCAATGAGAGAAGAAAAAACGAAAAAGAGGGAGAAAAGGCGGAAGGGAAGGTGAACCGAATCTCTATTTTCGCAGGCTCGCGCGGCTCGGCCTTTGAATAGACGCGATAAGGATCTTATAACCATGCAGAAGGGGTGGAGGGGGACTGGATTGATGGCGGGGTGTTGTGAAATATAAAGTAAACTACCTGACATTGTCGCGATACGAAGAGGCGCATCGCTGCTTGAATATTGATGCACTGGCTTCCGAAGGGAAGATGAAAGGGGCGGCACAGCCTTCGCTTCGGCTTTTTAATAATGAATTCGGCCCTTCTGCCTCGCGGATTTTCTCCCAACCGCTTCAACATTTCCCCTTCCTTCCGTAGCCTTTGAACACGAGGGCGTAAAAAAGGATTGGTTATACTCTTGCGATTCCAATGGAATCGATGGAGCATACTCCAACAGAGACTTTGAGTTCGAACGACCGAACATTCGTCTACGTCGAATTTTGGAAAACTCTTAGGGTATCTTGAAATTTATATTTCGCGATTTGTGAAATTGTGACTTATACGTACTATACGTACGATGTATCGAATTCGTAGCTTGCACGAATCAACGAGGCAAAATAAAAAGTGACGAGAAGCACAGGGAGACGTCTAATGCTTTCCTAAAATGGACGTAATCGCGTCAAGGGCTTAAAAGGCTGACCCTAGAACCGCGCTACGAACCCCAGAACTGACTGATAGGCTTCGTCGTTTCGCTAACGTGATTTCATGTCGTCGACCTGACGATACCTGCTAACTGACGGTCTTTCGAACTGGTGAGCGGATTTTACTTCGATTCGGACTAATCATTTGCGCGAAAACTACCTATCAGATCCAATTTCTCTAATTTTCAGACGTCAATGTAATTACACGAGTGCTCTATCGAACGGCGATCTGTTTGATAATACTTAGTTCATATAATTCGTCTCGATCTCTTGCCGCCAAAAGTGCTTCACGAAGTTACATACTTTCACCAGTTTATACTTCAAGCGGCACCTGTTAGCGAATACTACAGTGTTCCTCGAGATCGGTTGGATCGATACTGCACCTCGATGGTAAGAGAAAGGTAGGTGTCTCTTGGTTCTAGTCCCAGCTAATTCCATTCTGTACAGTATTTCATATTACATAAGGTCGAAGCTAGCTTCTGGTCCGTATTTCGTATTACTTAGATTTGCAAGATTTAACCATCAGTTAACACGATTCTACTCTATATTTTATGCTATTCAAACTTGAAACTCCTCGTTTCAGCTAATTCCATTTTACGTTGAATCTCGCGTTACATTCAACTCCGTTCTACACCGTATTTCATAGTATTTAAGTTCTAAGCTTTTGATCTCATTTAACATTGTCTTTGTCTCCGTACTGCATTGTCTTTCGTGTTACTTAACAATTAGATTGATCGATAAAAAGAAAAAGATCAATGGAACCGAATGGAATGGGTACATTATTTCCAAATCGCCAGAGCCTATTCTCACGATCTGCCTCGTCACACTTCGCTAATCTTCCGATCAATTACCTATTGTCTCTCAAACGATATTCTTTCGCAAATAATAATCCACCTAATTCCTAAAAAAAACCACAAAGTCATAACGACGAAAATTCTATTTTAATATGGAGGATAATGGAAAATCTGCAGGTTTCGCTAAAAAGAGAAACGTTCGCAAAAGTCTGCCAAAAAAATCGCGAGGACATTGTCACAGAGGCATTCCATCGAAATGGTACATCGATAATTTCCTTAACAGCACCGTATTTCCCGCGGTGCGACGCTTTGTACGCTCTGCTAACTGTATGCGATATCGATTCGCCGAGCCACGTGCAATTTCGTTATGTAATAACAGGCGAGTTATTAATCAGTCAACGAGTTGGACGCGATAATCCGTGACCATTCCTCATTAGGGTGTCCCGAAAGTGGTCTCGTTCGCTGATATCTTAAAAGTGGTCGAACCAGCTTCTCCTTCCACGACATATATATATATATATATATATATATATATATATATATATCTCGCAATATGAACACATTTTTCCTTAGGAATCGCTACCAGGTCGGGAAGAAAGTTTCGCTTGTTTATTTTACAAGGAAACCAGTTTACATAGGCAGGGAAGTGTGGCGCAACACCGTGAGTAGAATCTAGTTAATAGTCAGTCGAGTAAATATTCATAATCCTTTACGCAATAGAATGTTTACCTTTTCTTTCCTTGGCGCTAGATTTCCTTCTTATGGAGGCGTAAACGGCAAAACTAGCGCAAAAACTAGAGTAGTATACCGTGAAAAAAATAATGTCTCCCGTTTTCACCTTACTAATGGCGCACAAAGCGTTACTTGAACTCTTACCATATACACGGTAGAAAACTTTTCTGCTTGTTCGTTCGCAGACGCTTTCAAATTCGTTCGAAACTTCGTCGATAGGATCTTGATAAATACGATCGTATAGTCGTATTTTACCGTAATGCTAATGAAATTTCAAAATGTTTCGTATAGTACAGTCGTAAAATGTTTTGATAAATGTTCAAAGAGCCATTGTACCTTGAACGTTAGTTGGAAATAACTTTATGCTCCCGTAGCTTTGCGAGGTAGATGTGACTGAGCAAGTCGACCCAAACTCTAAACGTAATTTCGTGTGGCGAACCGCGGCGTGATGTCCCGAGATCCGGCGAATAATCCGATCATCGAAGTTTCAGCCGGGCCAAACAGCCGGTTTACAGTTTACTTATTCGCTGGGCTTCCGATAAATTCGTTTCATGGGAAACCAGTGAAATGCAGGCTGGTCGCGATAATCGATAGGCTGTTTGCTCGACGGGCTGGAAGCTCGCGATACCGATTGACGAACAAGCCAAAAGTAGCTCTTTGGTGACACAACGCGACGGCGATCCATGGAAAGTCTAGGCCGCCTAATGTTTCGTGTTCGAACAGCTCCAACAGCTCGTCGAATTATGTGGGTTTATAGTCGAGACACGAATCGCCGACTGTGATTGGGAATTGTTGCTTTCCCTCATGGTCCGCGCACGTATCTTCTATTATTATCTTCTCTTTTCCTCCGTCTCCTCGTGCTCGCCGCTACCTAACGCAATTGCTTTAATTCCATGTAATTGTATCGATTTTGCTTCCGGTTTACTATACACGCTGTCTTCCGTGTGATTACCTTCGCATCGATCATTGCGCGCATGCTCATTGTGACGTAAGAATATGTAAGAAATGTTCAATGAAGAAATACAATGTAAATTTCTTCTATACTTTCATCGATATAATGTTATACGTCGGTAGAAACTGCGATCTTTATCGTCCAAGTTCCATCCAGTCGCTCTTAGTCGGTAAGTAGATAAGGAGAGCGTTGGTCAGACAGGAAAATTCCGCGTGTTTCTCCGAGAGAGAGAAGACATTCGTAATTAAGACTGTGGCGTGTCTAGGCAAGTAAATTGGAACCACGGCAAATCTTAATGATCTAATGGACGCCTCGTTAATCATTCATGGGGGAAAAAGAAGGAAAAGGGGAGATTAACAGCGCTGACTCAGCCATTAGCTTCCTGGGAGGCGTGCAGAATGCCGTTGATTCTTCGTTCCCCGCGGGATGGAACGACGCATTAACGTTCTCCGCACGCTTTTGAATATCCTGCTAAGCCGTCTAATTCTTGACTAGATGCTCGCCTCGTCGACAAACTTGGAGGATATACTCGTCGAGAATCAATCTTGTTTTACGATTTCATCGAGCGGGTGTCGTCGATGTTACCCGATCAATGATCGCTATCTCGTTTCTTTACGGCCGTTTCCAGACCATAAGTTAAGCAGGAAGTCACCGAAGCGCGAGCTTCTCTGCGGTTTTATATAAACCTTGCCGATTTCTTCAAATCTTCCGTATCGTCGTTATAAGAATCAATTACACGCATAGTATCGTGTTTATAGTGCAGTCTTACGATCTCGTAACAAACTTTTCATCGCGTCGTTATAAGAACACGCGCTGAAGCGGTACAAGATCGCACGATTTCGCGGTTTAATTTCCCATGCATGCTTCATCCATCGCTGCGCCGAGCTACGAAGATAGTGGCCGCGTTGCGCGTAATTACGTTAACGAGACCGTCTTTGCGAATCGGACTCGATAATCAGAGGTAATTACTCCGTGGTAAAGGGATTCTCGTTGTACGTGTCTCGTTAACGTCAGATGCCGTTTCACCGCCAATCGACCGGGGACCGTGTTATGACGCGAATTTCGCAAGTGTCGATCGTCTTCTCAGCGTACTCTTCTTATTATAACTTTTCTTAATGGTTATATACACGTTATATACAGATAAGTAGTACTTGCTTACTATTCTACTGGGATAAGTAGTCGCTCTCGAAGTTAAGCTAATGCTAATGAGATTTCAAAGCGTTTTATACGACACACATGATATCGACATCGAAAATTTTCTATGATAAGCGTTCGAATATTTTCGCGAACCACCGTACATTCTCATGGTTATGGCATAATATTTATCAGGATACGTTCTCGTTAACAACAAAATAAGTTTATTGGGCCAAGAATTATGTACAGTTCTATGTACTTAAGATTATGCTTATCAACCGTGACTGGTGGTCGAACCAGATTGGCCTGTGATCGATGAACGGTATTCCGAGTCGACGGAACAATCCGCAATTTTCCCGCCCATGCATCGCGTGCCGGTTACGTGCCTCGCGCATTTCGATTTCAAGTGCAGCCTATGACTAATCCGAGCTGTACGGCCGACAATCGGTCGATCGATCGAGATGTGACGTAATAAAGCGAGGCAGGCATGCGTGCACCGCGACAGCACGTTTGAGAAATCGCGTAGGCCAAATCCTGGAAACTACTCGATAGCGTTGTGTATCGTGTATTAAAATCGATACGGAACAACGTTACAAGGAAGTTACGTATATTTACAACGCTAATTTCACGCGTCTTTTAAGGGGCTACTTTGCATGCGCTCGTAGAATGATTGATGCTTGCCTTCTCGATTTCTATCTGCTTTGTTTATGTACAGGAAATTGAGTAGGGGCTGCAATCTCGACGACGACGAACGGTAAATGTTTGAAGCGTAAACTGCGTTTCTACATCGATAAAGGTACGCGACTTTTAGCGAACGGTTCTAGATATTATACTTTTGTTATATTAACAACCGGGGAATCTCCATTACATATTAAGAAAGAGGTTAAATTAGATTCACTTTAAACGTAATTTCATCGAATTATTGTAATATTCCTGTTCTATTAAATACTTTACTCTTGTGTCATCCTTCTAGCAATGCTCTTTGAGATTTTATCGTGAAGCAAAATTTTGGATCAAATAATTGAGATTCCGCTGTTGCGAATCGCTACATTGACGCTATTTGTATAAAACGTTAACGATACATTAGTTTAAGATGTGTACTTCTTTGTACAAATACTGCTAAGGATACTCCTGAGTGTCGTTAGAAACACGTTTAGAAACTCTTCGGGCAGTATAAAAATAATTAAAGCATACGATATAATACAAAATTGGACGCAGGATTATTTGTTCCTAAATTATTCCTTGCCACACCACTTCCTCCTTGTTGGTGACGCGGTAATCACGAATCTCTCGATAGTTTTACCTCCATTGCTTCCTTTATCCATCGTTAATAGTAAAAGTACCTGTAGAAAGCTGCAACAAAATATAAAAAATAATCTTATTCAGATTCTAGAAATACCGAACCGCTACCAATCACCATAACTATACATTAAACTTTCGAACATACGTTTCTAAACCCCGTGAAATTTTCAAATTCACTTTCTCTCCTTTCAAATTAAATTCACCATATCAAACTCCATCTATCCGGACAAAATTCTTCGCTTTCTCTTTTCTCAAATTTAACTCGACGCTTCGCTAAATATTCGTTCTACTTATTTGCAAACTCTCCTCCCATAGATAGACATTGAGACGATATTTCATTGCTTTAAACAACGCTCGCTACCAGTTATGAATCGGTGTCACGAGACAAATCTCATCGTGTAGCAAAGGTGTTACGTTCTTGGTTTTCTAGTTCAACGCCGCTCTTTCAACAGTCGTTCCATCCTGGATATTGCTGCGAAACAGGAATCGTTGCTCATCGTCGAGGCGGCAGAGTTCGAGATGCCGCGATTTTCACGAAGGATCGCGCGGCTAATCGGCAGAGCCTCGTTTCCGCGAATAATCGCTGGGACACCTGACCGCCGGTAATGAGAAGTCAGGCCCGGGACCACTTCAAAGCTGCTAATTACAAGACCCTCGTCACCCAAGCCACCCTACCTCATCCACATCCGATATTCTCTCTCCCTTTGACTGTTAAGTGCTCGCTTTTCTGCCCGTTGGCTCCAGTACTGGGCCGACCGCGGCGCTGACAATAAAGTTAACCAAGAGGGAGACGGCAGTGGGATCCATTAGGCAGTCGAAGGGGCGCCATGCTACGCGTAAATTTAGGCCCCCTCGGAGTGGAACAGACTAGAGAAGAGTGCTCGTACCAAGCAAGGGTTGCTTTTCGACGATGCGGTCTTTTTTCGGTTCGCATTGATCGAATTTTGAAAAGATTTTAACTTCGCAGCGGTGCTTGACGCATTGCGTCCGAAGAATAGCGGAGAAATCGTAGAAGTCGTGTCTGTGGTTCAAGTTTAACGATCGATTCGAGTTACGGGGGCAACACGTGCACCGAAGAGTCTCGTTTCCCTTTCTCTTGTCGACAAGACGACACCATCAATTCTCGATCATAGACGTTCAGAGGGCAGAGGGAAGTCGATCGAACTTTCACTGGCAGCCGGTCGTTCGCGAAACTATATCATTAACACCTAAATCGTGCTCGACTCAAGTAGCTCCCAGTGTCCCGGGAATTTGTCCCCGATTTCCACCCCGTAATTACGTCCCTTCCGCGCGATTATTCCGCGCGAAAAGGCGGACCAGGCCGATATCGCGGCCCGTTAAAAGCTCGACGAGAGACGGTAGCATCGTTAGAACTTTGCAGAAGAACGCGCAGACAACATCGGAATGGACGATCTCCGTATTAACGACCCACCTTCGTCGCTAAGCATTAACGAAAACGAGGCCTGGCCTGGCCTGGCTGTTTCGCGCGGCTGAATTAAATTATGCTTCGCCCTGCTTATCTCGCTGCTAGTGAATCTTTCGAGTTATCTTGATGCCGCGCGACGAATCTCCAGGCAGTCACGGTTCGAAACTTTTAACACGTTTTCTTGGCATTAAAGCGCCACGACGGTAATCGTCGCCGGCTTCGGAACAGACGTTTTAGCATCGTAGAGGATAATTTCATAGGTTTCGAAAACAGTTCTAATCTTGGAAATCAATCACTTTCTTTGTGACAATCTCACGTAGACTCGGACAGAATTCGTGGTCTGTCGGATGAAATCGAAAGTCTATCGGTACAACAGGTGTCCGAAACCTTGAATGTAAAAAATCAATTACCCTTCGGTATTAAATAAATAGAAGAATGAAATCAAAGCTGAAAGCGTCTAAACGGACGGCACGAACTCGTTGAACGTTCTAATACTAACTGCGTATTGCTGTCTGAGATAAGATCGGTAATTAAATTCTAGAGTTCCATTAGAGAGAAGTACGAGTATATTTTATATATCTGCATTTATGTAAGGTAGTTTACGCTACCACGCTTTTCAATAAACTTTCATTAACCGAGTAAATATTTGCAATTATATTGCAGGCAAAGGTGCGCATAGTTCTTTAAGTGGTCCGTTCGGTAATTCGATTAACTGTTATTGCTCATAATGACAGCGTATGAAAGTCGCGCAACGATTCGTGAAACTGTTTGCACACCGATCGAACCTGTCTCGCCAGTAGACTGCATGCTCGTAAAATTGCACCCGTTACACATTCATAACGGATTAAATAACGACTCGTTACGATTACTCGAAATCGTATTACGAGTCTCGTTACATGAACGAATTAAATATCAGTTTCGTTCGCAGCGTTGAGTCACGATACAGAAAACGGCGAAAGCCTAGCAACGACTAATTGCGCCTGTTAACGATTGTAAAATTCAAAATTGCCCTCGTTACGCGACTGTTTAACACTTTCAGGGTTGCGTTCGATCACTGAGAAATGCAAATCGATTTTCCATTTCGAGGAACGATGCGATTCTCTCATATAATCAAAAGATATTCTAAATTGGCTTCTTTTTTTTTTCTAACAACCCAAGTTATACGATTTCCATTGTTACAGGAGAAACTTTCTGATCTTTGAAATCCGCGAAGAACGTTTCGATTCTACCGTTAAATTCATCGACACGGTTGTTAAATTTACAGATGCGGGAAAATATTCTACAATCTATCGCGTGAAAGAGAAACCGTAATTTATCGATTTTTGATGAAAATGCGGCAGCCACCAAAGAAAGCTACGTTTGAAACTTTATAGCCGTCGTGGTGTTAAAAAAAGAAAGCCTAAAACAGCGAACTTGACCGTGAAACGAAGAATCGGGAAGTCGAGGAACATTGATCCGAGTGGAGGTACAATTTCCAGCGTGACACTAAAAGCGACGACCTTGTCGTTGACCCGGCTGACCTCGTAACACCTGTTACGCCTCGCGAAGTACCTCAGCCGAGGTTACGCGTAAACGAGTTTAAGTCACGAGGCCAACGAAACCACTTTCACTGACTCCCCGTCACTCTGTTCTTTAAGTGAATCCCAAGGCCTGACTCCTCTTCGAGGAAACCGGTATTCCCTTCCTCTTCCTCCCTCTCTCTCTTACTCTTTCTCTTGTTCTCTGCCCAACGACGAAGATCGCCAATGGCGGGCACGGCACGATTTCGATAATGAAGGACGAGAGGAGATTTTTATTCGTTCGCGTAACTTCTGCCGGGAGAATCATCCAGAAAAACAGAGAGAGAGAGAGAGAGAGAGAGAGGAGGGGGAATCCCGGCGACGTAATCCCGGAAGAGGAAGCCCTCGGTGCTTCCATTTGCGCGTGGATTACTCCGTGATGTGATTTATGCGAGAACCGAATCGGTATTTTCTGCGAAAATATCGCCGTCAGCCTCGGGGATTTTAGGGGTGGCTTGTTTGTTTCGCAGGTTCGATTCATAAGGCGGAAGATCTTTTTCCTTTTTCTTAAGAGGGTGCAAGCAAAACCCTGACAACTTCAAAATACCGAGTATTTATATTTATTAATTCTTTTTAAGTTTCAAGTGCGTAGAATATTTTGTTTATAACCTAATAATCGATCTTCCGAATATAGCGAATAACTTTCTCGTGTTGTAACGCTTTTCCTTTAAAACGATCGAAAGTGAAGCAAAATGTTACATGAATATTATCTGAAAAAAAATCTGGATTTATCTCATTCCGTGATTATCAGACCGTAACATCCCGTTCGTCCCGTTTTCTCAGTTCGTATAGTAAATACAAAAACGGAACACGGATTTACGTTAGAACCCAATACTTACCTAAAACAATTCTCAAACTCTATCTATCTTCAGATTCTAAAATTAAGGCTACACTAAGCTTACCTGTACGCCACTATTCTACGTGCCAACTTCTATGTCTTATTTACAAAATGTTAGTAGAATTTCGTACGCTAAGACGCACTTTCAAATTGGACAAGTGTCGGGTGTACTAATTAGCACCAACTAGCACAAACAATATCTATTGTATTAGTAATATATGACTGCATGAGAAACTCGTGGGTTAGTACAGGAAGAAGAGTCTTGTGTTTCCATATTTACAAGTTTCGTGCGACTCGAGAAATTTGCATGATATTGGAATTGATGCTTCCAAGGTTAGACGTTCGTTTATATATTGCGATCTTCCGCGTTTTAACGTAGTGTGTGGCATTTGAGAAAGGTCAAGGAGGAGGGACGTCGACCTTTGAGTAGTTCACGATCACGAACGAGATGGAACGCCTTTCACGGAAGCGGCCAAGGATTGCAAACGTATCCTCTATATGTTGAATTAAGAATATTCAGTGTACTCGATGATATTCGGTGTAACTTTTCAGCTCTTCGACATCGCGTAGGTTATTTAAAAGTGACGAAGTAGAGTGGTAAGAGGTAAGTCTTGTTACGGAGATTACTAGATTGCGGATGTTCGTGCACTTATCAAAAATTTAGCCCTGCTACGTTCTTTCTGCCATTTTCAATCCATTTTTATTTGTCCAATGCTATATGACAAGTTTGAACGAAATATGAGAAAATTCTTGTTTTAATATTACATCGAACGTGTTCTTAAAACGTTACAAACTTTCTTGTTTACAAAGTAAGCGCAAGTGTGAAATATAAAAATTCGACGATCGCAGCAGGAATAAGCAAGAACCGAGGAAACAGTACTCCGTCCAAGTTCAATTTCTTTAGCGGCGCTCAAAAGAAATATGAACTAGGATAAACAACCGCAGTCTAGAGATTACAGTATTGTTACCGTAATGAACGTGAAGTCGTTTAATGAACAGCATGATGATGAAACGATTCCAATGAATTGACACAGTCGGCGCGTGTCAATGAACACAAGTATCTTCGTGTGTCCCTTCAGTCACACCCTAATTACACGATGTAATCGATCATTCATACTCGATGAAAGAGATCTTCATGCAGCATGAGGACGTGTCGAAGTAAACGAAGGAAAAGGCTGGGTTATCTGACGTGTGTGACAACAAATAAATAGCGTTTTATTCACAAGTTAGGTGCACAAGGACGGCGTCAAGTGCTCGGGGTTAGTTTCACCCCCAAAAGTTACTGCTCGCCGCGGGGAGTCTTTGGTGAAGGTCTGAATTTTAAGAGCAGACTCGTTGCCATTCTCTGCTTCTGCGTCACGAAAGCGGTTTCGTTTTCCCTTCAGAATCCAATCGACGATTTACCTTGGTTGGGTGGCACGAATCCGTATCCGCTCGCGCCTACTATCACTCCGCTTGTGTCCGCGCTATTTGGCGGGGGGCCCGGAGGGAACAGCACTGGACCTGAACGAAAAATCATCCTCGTTAAAAATTTTGAAAGTAGTAGCAAACTCTCAATTATTTAACCCTGATCCGGTTTTCGAATCCGGTGTTCTGTCTCAAACTCGCCTTAGTTTCAATCGTGAAAGAAATTTCTAACGTTTTAAGAAAGTCAATGCCATACAATCGCAACAAGAAATCGCGCATTAATTCTTTTGTATTTTCCTCAAATTGAAGGCACTTTCCAACGATAGAAAAATACGATACGATCGGAAATTATCCAAAGAACGTAACACTGTTAAGAGGAAAGTTGACACCAAGTTGTTACACTACGGTGGTAAACTGTAACTTCGACAAGAACTATCCGATCCACTAACGTGTCTCACCTCCAACGCAGTGTCAATTTCTACAGCTTTTCAATTATCCTCGACTGATTAATGCACGTATCACAGTATGCTAAACTGACTACTGCGCGAAGCCTGAAGCCGTCGCTCGTCAAACCGTACGTTCAATCATTTCGATGCTCGTCGTTTCCATGCCCGTCGGCTCGAATCCACGGGAATTTCAATGAGACACGATACCTTAGTTTCAACTCCATTCCCACGAATGCAGCGATTATGAAAAATCATAAACACGCTTTAAGTGAGCTCGTTAGATGCCTGTCAAACCGTAACTCGCGATTATTCAAGCCACCGATCGACGAAATTACACAGCTGTCTATTTTCAATGAAATTTTTAAACTATCGATCGCTGATGTTGGTGACATTTTTGGAATATTTTCTGAAAGATATTTGATCTGTATATTTTTTATCCGCAATCGTCTACACGTAGGTTTTTATTTCGCATTTAAAATTTTTAAGATGTCTGCCGAAATTCACGGTTAGGAATTAGAAGAACTACAAATTCAATTATAAAATAAAGAAATGGCTGTATTTATTGAGAATAAGCAAGTGGAAGACCACTTAAGGAATCGTTTCGAAATTACGAAATTCTTTGCGTAATCCGCGATCCGGCCTTCACGGCTTCTGTAACTCTTTCTCTTGTATCGCTATGATATTTCGTTTCTTCGACGATGTTTGGTCTAGTTTGAATCTATTGTTCGATCACGATCAGAAACAGAAATATGAATCACGTTTCACAATGTTCACGTACAATAATTCTCCGCGACCTTTTTGATGAATGATGGCGTCGCGGGAATTTAAATTATAGTATACAGTAAGACGATCAGCTATGGAAAATCGTCAATGTGATTCTGTATATTGTCATTTATAAACATCGTTATTTTCTCGGTAACGAGCTATCAAGGAAAGCCAGTGGACATCTGCCTGAATGGGGAAGTAATTTGCGTGAATGATCATTAATCGATGCCAATACGAGATAATGGTTTCTGCTAATGTACAACGTGGAGATAGCGTGCAACAAACTCCGCGATGCTTATCGCGCCGCGAGAAACTGTTACGAAATTGCGACGCTCAGTGGCAAACACCTGATCAATTGTTCCGGTTAATTAAGACAGGCTAACGAACTGATCAAAGCTACTATATACTCGCCATACTTCTATCTATGTTTCGCTAATGAGCCGAGCTCTTTAAACAGTCGGCTTACTTTTTCTCGCAATCTAGTTAGTTCCAGTCTCCGTGCACAATAACGTAAAGTTGTGTTTGAAGAATTCTGGAAGGAAGAAAAAATTGTTATCTAATACTCGGTCGCTATAAAACGACCAGTTTCAGTACGATTCAGCGCACTGTTGGCAACACTTTGGCGAGACTGAACTTGGCACCCATTCCGTGCGTAAACGCGCCGCGTTCCATTCGATCGCAAGGATCGCGTATCCTGGTTACGCGTGCATCGGCTCACACACATGGGCGCAGGCAAATGTCACAGCTGCAACGTTGACCTTAGAATACGAATAGGCGACAAGGCGGCCTCATTATCGCGACGAACGACGCTCAATCCGTCAATCGTAAATTACAAGATTTCAAGCTGATGGACGCGAGATACCATAAAGTTTCTAAAATTGATTGACCAAGTTTAAAATAACACGATGATTCAGCTTGTAGAAATCGATCGAGAAACTGACTGGAACATATACGACCACTTTCCTTTTACCTGAAACGAATTATTCTAATCACGAGCCATTGCTAGTTTAACTGAACGTCCATAAACCTGAACTGGTAAACGCAACGCGCCCGATATCGATCAGACCATTGCGATTAGTTCCCTCTTCCGCTATTGATCGTAATTTCTGTGCTTGCTTTCGAACCTTCGGAATGCAAAGGTAATCTCGTTTAGTAGCGGCGTCACGCTTCGCCGGGAACGTGGACAGCGGATATGAAATTAACCGCGAGTTCACAAATCGATGCTTCGTACTCGTGGCGAAAATTATGACCGACAGGGTTCGAGTTGCAATTGGAATCAAGACCCGCGTCGAACTGATCGAATTGATCGAAAGGCGGTATATCGAGAACATGAGAAGGGTTCCGAGGATAAAGAATTAACATACTTACCTCTGTTCGATCGTGGATCTCGCATCACCGCTGATTGCCTCAGGTAAGGCCCGAATCCTGCGAACAGCTGACTGTAGTCCTGGGACGAAGCCACTGCCAGGCTCATTAAAACCAAGGTCACCAGAATTGTCTGAAATAAACAGATACGTGCTTCATTTTTTATTTGAATTTTTTCGCTGCCAGTAGATCAACGCGTATGTACCTCTGTTCTTAGCTATCCTTTTTGTGCTTATAAAACGTTCGACAAACTAACTAACGTATCCAGCATCGCGGACAAATTATTACATTCTCGAATCTGCTTTCACCGTTTCTCAATCTTCGTGCAAAAAGTTGAAAGTCTCATGAAAAAAAAAAACGCCATAAATAAAAATGGAAATTCTCGAAATCAGTTTTAATCAAGTCTCTAGAGACGATTGCGACGATTCGACGAGAATATCGGCTCTAAGCTGGTCTCAGTATCGGAAGCTGCGTCGCCATTAACGTTGCGAATTCTACCATACAACGGAGAACGGCCAACGAGACTCGAAAGTTTCGTTAAACGATCTGAAAACGCGTCTAGCCGCAGAATGGTAACCTCGTTCGGATGATTTACGATCGAGAAAAGTCTTATATAGAGTTGAAACCACACGACAATTTTTACGAACGTTAACAATGCAGCAGAATTTATGGGACAATAGCCGCGGAATAAAATCGCCACCCTGACAGATTGTATACAGGTTGCCTATTCAACGTTTCCATCCGATTTAAAGTCACTCGACTTCCTTAACGTTCGCCGTTAAACGATAAGGTACGACTAAAGTGTTACTTGATAAATTAACTGGGATAAATTATGGGAAATGTTGAGGGTAAATCGCAATACGGTGGCACTTTATCGCGAACTGTTCCATTCGACTCTGATGAATTGCAATGATTTCATTTTTAATTGATCTGTTTGCCTCGTGGATAACTATTTCTGTTACGTGCTCGTAGGTATTTATGGCATTTAGAGTGGAAAGGATTCCAGAAATAGATTGTATTCGAGATTTATGGAACATCGTAAATTTCGATTCCTATCCCAATTAAGGTATTGTTCTAGCGTGGAATTTGCAAAGAATCGATTTCTGTTGGCACTTTATAAAAGTATAGGTTATCGAAACGATTAAAACGACGTTCTAGACTATAGCACTCTCTTAAAAAAAAAAAAAAAAAAAAAAAAAAAAAAAAAAAAAAAAAAAAAAAAAAAAAAAAAAAAAAAAAAAAAAAAAAAAAAAAAAAAAAGAAAAAACAGCAGCAACGGCACTTCCGTTTCCATAGATTATGTAACACAAGTAAGATGTTAATTACTCTTTCGACAGAACATTTCAATCTCGCAACAGGTTCCTGCTTCTCGATCGTGGTCCCCGCAAAAAGCCATAAATATTCCCAAGGTGTTATCACCTAACGAGGAATCGTGTGCCCGAAAGGAGTCTTAAAAAGGAAATACACAGTGTCGTGAAAGTGATGTAAACTCTCTGTGAATCGCCAATTCGGATATAGAAGAAATACCTTCTCTCTCGAGAACAAGCACGGAGGAAGATGTTTCGTATCATCTGACAAATGACGATCTTCTCGCTTTTCATCGAGTCTTACGTAAAATCTGACGAAATCATTACGCGACTTTACGGTTCGCTCGACGAGGATTCCATCGACGTTACGGACTTGGGAACGTCGGTTAATGCTATCGAACAATTGCGCGCTCGATCATGGCTGATTATTTAAGGTTTAAATGAACGTGAGCACGCTCATTCTTCCATCGGCTTTCTGTATCGAAAGCAAGGTGAGCAACCAACGTGACACGTCATTGCCTCGCGATTTCTTTCTTAACGTCTAGCACAATGTCAAGGCGATTAATTGTTGCTCCGTTATGAGAACTCCGGTCTACGATACATCACAGTAAATAGTTTCCAACTGAGAATTCCCGATGTATTAGACTGGTGAGAAAATAACGTCGATGTTTGATCGTAGTAAGAAAAGCCTCGAGTGGCTCGTGTTTTATTTTGCATTATCATTTCCCCAGTAATCCGATGCTTCAAATCCTAAAACCAGTGTCGATTGCAAAAGGTCGCTTAGATGGAATCGCTCGATCTAACATAATCCGGTGAGACGTTACGTTGATTTACCAACGAGATACTCTATGACGAGGATAGTGTTACGCCACGCTGGGTTTTCTTGTCACAACTTTCAACGGGGTTGATTGAAACGAGAAAAGAGAAAGACAGTTTAATGATATAGTCTCGCAAGCTGCCAGAAGTCGAGTTGATTGGCATCGGTTCTAATTAGCCATAGTTGCCTGCATGAATAAATCCGCCATAATTACGCCGCCGAAACCGAACGGTGAGAAAAATGCGACAAGTCGTTTCTCAAATACCGACACTATCTCCAGTTTCCTTCAAGTCCGTCTTCTTCTGTCAAAAAATGAAATAATCCCGTTTTAAAACGAGAAATCATAAAATGATTTTCATATATCGACGAAGGTATGAAAATCTCAAGGCGTATTGAAGATCGTTATGTATGTTCGTTGAGAAGAACAAGAGGGATAGGAAAGCAAGGTCGAGGTAACACGGCGAACGCGAATACCTACACGTATCTGATTATCGAATGGCTACTACAGAATGTTTCGGAATATGATTTTATTCAAACGTAACTCCTTGGAAGTGCAATTAAACGACGAAGAACACAGAACGCCTACATACTTTAAGCCTGCTACGATCCTCGAACTTTTATATCCGAATCTCACTCTTGTTTCAACGAACAAAAGATCTTGTAACGTGTTAAGACAAATTGCAATATAAGATGGAAACAAAAATTCATGACTCGAGAGATTTCCCTGGTTCTCTTTGAACGAAAATACTTTTGTGTAATCTAACTTTTGCAACTCTTAAACAGACGAGTTAACCCAATTTGTTCTTAAGGCGAGAGAAACGACATTGAAGAGGCACCTTAAACGTGGAAGAGAGCGATTTTAAAGGAATTCTGTTGGAAAAGTCACGCGCGTTCTATCGTAGGTACAGAGGCACGAGGTCGCCCACAAACCACGGCACACATGTTCGTACACCGTGACGATAGATCACGCCGCTGTGATATCTAAGGCAACGCGCGTCGATGATCGCGAGAACTGCACGTAGCGCACGGTGGCTACTCGAACGAGCGCGGGGCGATGTAATTTATGCTTTGCATTCGTTGCGAAATAATCGTAAACATATTGCATATTTGTCGGGGTGAAGCGGCGCACGAAATGCAGAGGAAAGCCGGGTATCGGAGGTAATCAGAAAATATGCGTCGAGTTTTCCACGCGTGAATTAATCAACATTCGTGCCGTTGATTGTAAAAGCGGCCTAAATTTATAATTTAGCGGCCTATTTACAGTACGATAATCCGAAGCCATTTTCGCAAAGCGGTGGAAATTTAACCGTGGAATTGAGTTTGTTGTTTCGTCGTTAAACGGAATTCGGTTCACGCGACTAACGCAAAGCTTCAAATACGTATCCGGATACGGAATGAAAAATATATGACTTATGGATGATAATAGTAGCCTACAAATATTTTCGTGGGTGTAATTCACCTAATCTTGTAATTAGTTTGACATTTTTTACACGCAACTTGAAAGTTTGCGAAACACCAGTGCTTTGCTAGGTGTACGTACCAATCTCTACACTTACACGAGTTCTCTCCAACTGTTGAAGCAATAGATTTATCAACCTGCGACTATTTCCAGGAAGAATAACAGTTTCCTTTCTCCTCGATGATCAATAAAAGACCAGGTCGACCCGTTTCATTATTTTCTCTCTAATTCGCCCGCGGTCTGCGAGTTTTGCTCGTTCTCCGGTATCTCACACCTTACCACATCCTTCGTACACAGCGCGATTCATCGCAAAACGTCGAACACGATTTGTTCTCGTGTTGTCTGATCGATAAGCATCGATGTAGATCCAACTGAGCGTATCGTTCAATCAACGTAATGGTTACTTTCCCTGATATCTACAATTTTGATACGATGTTACGTGTCGGAACAAACGACTTTGACCGACAAAATAGCTGTATTTTAACCAAATTGACTAGACCCGAAGTGTATTTACGATAGACTTTGTAGGCCATTTTTCAGAAAGCTGATTAATTTATTCCGTAACGTTATCTACCAACAAATATCGTTCGATCGCAATCGATATCGAATCGAACGCGTGGCGAAAGGGACGATGCTTCGAGTGAAATCCAGTCTCTTGTCAAAACAATGATCTCTCGATTGTCACAAACACAAACAGACCGCGTCTCGAGTTTCTCCGTGCGCCAAGCGAGCATACGAGATGTATCTCGAGTGCATAGCGTTTTGGATCCATTAGCAGAGATCGCGTAGCGAAACGCTCAAAGCGTGCGCTCGAGTGTTCCGACGAGTGCTTCCGCGTTTAATATTCAGAGAAACGATTTGTTCCTCTGCAGTCGCTTTTTTCCAACGTTTACATCATTAATGACGATGCTATTCGGTCGCATCTGTGGAAGCCGGATGCGTTCGTTGCATAACGTGGAGAAACACGCGTCTACGAACGAAAGTACATGGAGTTTTCCGTCGTTTCGCCAATGGAGAACGCTCTTCTCAGGCAATTACTCGTTTCAGCTCGTTTGGTAGACGGTTCTAATACAGAGGATCGTTGGAATTATCGTTTCGGGAAATATTCACGCAAAATTGACTCGTTACACGTTAGGTAAATTAGGCGTGTCGCGGAATTGTCTGGTATTTCTGGCATTAGCGAGGCTCTTGTAGATAACAGCAATGAAATTTCTCTTCCTTGTCTCTTCCTCGTCTTTTCACTTTCTTAATCTCTTACGTTGCGAAGACACTTCGAGGTATCACTGATATTCGTTCGAATCTTATGATGTTAGTTGCAAATAACAACATCTCCGATGTTAGTTAGAAGTATTATTTGCGTGCACTTCCATGTGTGCATTTATGCTTCAATGATCGTTCAGTGTTCTCGTAAGTTGTTCTTAACTATATCTACAGGTTGCAAATCTAATTTTATATACCACCATAAAGTAAACCGAGGTTCGTACGCTCGTAATAAAGCACTGGAGTCAAACGGTTAATTTACACGAGTATTTTTGTCACCGTACGGTGGAATGCACCTATCTTACATGTACACACGACTGCACTCGAGATAGCTATTGTTACAACACGCCCACATCGTGTCCGTGCAAAATATTATCTTCTCGCTTTTACTTTTCTGTCATGTGCTACTCGTGTATTAGTACTACCGTGAACCCGTCGTTTTCTCGTAAAACTATTTTTTCTCTCCGCGTTAGTGCCTCCAGACAATTAGAAAATTGAAGCGAGCAACGGTAATTACACGATGCAGAGAAATTTCCCTGCAAGCGTTTCTTAATTGGCAATGAAAACAAAGCTTCCATTGTATCGCGTATTTAGAACGGATTTTGAAAGGCTACGTTACACATTTTCTAATTTTCCGATAGAAAATCGAATCGTTCGCAAGATATACTGAAGGAAAAATTGCAACAAACCAAGCCGATGAGTTAAGAGTTTTTTGCTAATATCCTGTGCAACACGATGAAATTCAATTAACACGAACCGAAGTGAACAGATTTGTGCAAACAGGTTATGTTTCTGTGAGTTTTCGGTTCGCGTGTTGCAAACGCCGCAGGCGTCTAATTTCGACATCGGCGACGATATGATGCACAGTCGGGAACGCGATGCGTTCATTGCAATGTAGCTACTACTGCTTGCACAACGTTCATTCGCCTAAAATTCATCGTTCGACATTCTTCTATGACGTCGAAATCTCCATCGTTGAAATTTTGATAGAAAAATTCCTTTTAGCTTATATGCTAATCTTACACAAACCGTGGAAGGTACAGTGGCTATCGTCGTAATATCAGATGTTTTCGATCGTGTGAAAGTACTACTAAATGAAATTTAATATACTCAGTCCTGATTATTCGGTATGTATTGCGCTGTAATAAGAACAATGGTATATACATACTTCTTGCAGTCAGTGTAAATTGCTTCTAGGAACGCTATTGGTAATACACGCGACCGGTTTATTACAATAGAAAATTCATCAGCCTGGTTTTGCGAAGCGAAAAGACGAAAGAAATAGGAAACATCGTGTCGACTCGTGGAACGTGAACCGGGAGTCCTTTCAGAAAGGTGGCGACGGTGCAATTGTGAAACGTGTAGCGCGATAATCGAGGTCGACCGTTCAGAAAATTCGACGGAATGCGTTCTCTGAGAGCGAAACGACGCCACCGCGTGCACCGGAACGAGGAGAAACCTTCTATCGGCGTTACGGAATTCGTTGTTGTTCGTGGCCAACGAAGAAGAGAGAACAACCGAGAGCAACATAAATTTGATTCGCGTACGCGGGGAAAACTGTATAATGCACGCGTTAAGATTTCAGAGAATATCAGAAAAATATGCACGCGTTGCAAGAGAAAAGACTGTTGCGATGTTTCGAAGCATTGTTCGACGCGCAAACATCTTGGCGGAAATCTGCAGATCGCCTATTGATAACACGGAATAATTATTTCGAGCATCAGATTTAAGACGATATTCTTGACCTCGAACGATATTCTCTCAGATTCACGGTAAATTATTTATTCGTTGCTCGTGCAACTGTTGCAACGTGTATTTCTAACGGAACAAAGTATAGAAACGAGTATAGTAACAGAAACGTTCCCTCGATGACTAATGGTAGCGACTCGTGTCACCATTAATAAAACTTCAAAATGTTTTATTTAACGCGTTACAATATGGACATAGGAGCTATTGTAAACGTTGCATATACGCTGAACGTTCAAATACTTTCGTGTGCCGATATTACGACAGTGGCGTCGTTCTGATTCAGAGGCTCTTATAGAATTGTGCGATCGAGTGAAAGCGAGCATCCCCGATTGCGTTTTCATCCTCCGTGTGTCGCTCGTGCAATCCTCGCGTTGGACTTCGTCCTTGGCGATGGGCCAATTATTGCGCGAAATGAGGGCCAAAGCTGTTAGACAACGAACGTCTTCGTAATTAGAAAGTGGAACGACTGGCTCGTCCTACCTATTGAATTTCTATCTCTGTGCTGCCAAATCCTCCAATAGTTGGTCGATATACACCGAGATAACGTCATTTCAGTTAATAGGATAAGGCTAAGCAATTTGCTTTGTAATTTGCTAAATTCGATCGTCGCTGTATTGCATTAAACACTAACGGTTCTCGTTAAAATTCAAAGTTAGATGTTATGACGTTGAAGCTTAGCTGACTTAGCCGAGTGAGTAGCTTAGTTACTCGAATATCTTACTACATATTCCAACGTACACTTTCCCTTTCATATCGATGTTATCTTATCGTGACTGGTCGAGCCGCTCTATTGTAGGGCAGTCTAGCATCCGGCAACATCTATTTACCTTCATCTCGTATAACGCGAGACGATTTGCTGGCTACTGGCAATTTCGATCCTCGTTCAGACTTCGGTTACATGATAATATTACGTCAGTAGCAATGGAGGCAGCGCGTGAAAAGGGTAAACTAGTTCGCGGAGAACAAGAAAGGGAGGGATACTTCCGACCGCGTACGCGGTTACGGTTCGACAGTTACCGGTGAAAAGCACGAAGAAACGTTTCTCCATCGGTTCCGCGCCTTTCCAAGGCGGGAAAATCGCCACCATTCACCAGGAGGGTTTTTAAAAAATAAAAGGCCACCAGCGAAATGATCGCTCTTCTCTCCTTTCCAATCCGTTCCCCGGACCACTTTCGCCCTGCAGGAAATATATAACGAGCTAAATGTTCCTGACTTGAAAGTTATTTTTATTCTTCCTGTGCAACTAATTATCAAATTATCGAAAAATTAAGTATCGGAAAAGTTTCATGGTTTCAGTCATTCATGCAGGAAGCGATGTTTTGTTTGTATTTTGTTACAGATATTATGAAAGAAGTGTAGAAACCAGGAATCAATTTTATGAAATCGAAAGATCTATGTGATAAAGTTCCCGAATGTAATCGAAGAATTTAGTATCTATAAAAGTTATTTTATTCTTCCGATATAATTAAATATCAAATGCTCGAGAAACTAAAGATCAAGGAGGTTTTATATTTTTTAATCGTTCACGTAGAAACAGCGTTATTCTTTTTTGTATTTTGCCACGGATACTATACAAAAAGCGTACAAAATCGGGAAACGATCCTACCCACGATATCGAAAGCTATGTACACAGTTCCTGAATCGAATTTAGTGATTTACAAGCGTCCACGATCGCAGTTACCGCTTGGCGACGAGGAAAAACAAAAGACTAATACAATAAAACGATGAAATCGACCTTTCAGCCGTATGACTAATCGACCACGATATACCGAGCGCGATTTATTTCGACCCATGAATCGTTTACGTGCAATCGATGGATTCCGTTTTTTTTTTTTTTTTTTTTTTTTTTTTTTTTTTTTTTTTTTTTTTTTTTTTTTTTTTTTTTTTTTTTTTTTTTTTTTTTTTTTTTTTTTTTTTTTTTTTTTTTTCGAATATTCATGGCCGTCGATTTATTTGTTGCTGCTTTTAAACGATATTGGAAATCAGAAAAATTGGAGAAATGGTATCGTTTAGAACGAGAAAGGATTTCAAAACTCTTTCCGTCAAAGAGACTGCTCGGAAATAGCACATTCGTGCAACCTGTTTCACATTAATCTCATACGTCGACGTGGCCAATATTTCTTCTCGCGACTCGAAAATGATTTATAGAGCTTTTTCGTCACACCTCGTAACGACACGACGTAACGTTGATTTTCCAACGTTTCTACTTCCTCGAGCAATCAATTCACGCATAAGTAATATTCCTCGATAATATAGAAATATTACCACGATCGAATATCGAGAAATAAAAACCATGTCCCCGTGGAACGCAAACCGCGGAATGTATATGTAAAAACATTTTCTATCGCAACACGCCTAAAATCAATTTAAGATACCATAATTGTACGAATCGTTTCTTGTTCACGCACTAGATCCCCCGAAATTGATCGAAAATATCTCCGTATCCGACTAACTGCGTTAATCTCGCCAGCTACTTTCGACATACGTACATAAAAAAAAAATATATATATATATATATATATCCTGAGAAAACCTTTTGCATTCGTTGCAATTCTTATACGATCCCCGAGTCGAGCGCTCGTGGAAACGTCAATGTCGCTGTCGATTACTTGACGGTTAGATTAGAAAGCGAGAACGCACACCTATGACCGGTGTTAAGGGGGCAACCGATCCACCGCGATCAGGGAAACCGTTTTCGAATCGTTACCGCGTTCACTGTTTCTCCAATGAATTCAAACTTCAGCTGTACTCCGATACGAAATTAGTTGAAATATAGCTGGAGATTAGTTAATGCCACCAAGAACCTCCCCTTTTCACGTTGCTAAACGTAATATACGTTCGCTAATGCGTTTTGCATAACCAGTACTTCTCGTCTTAGGGCAATTAACGCGTAATAAGTCCTTTAGAAATCAGAGTCTCGTGATAGCGAGATATTTATACGAAATCGAAAACATCTAGAGAGTCAAGTGTCGCGATAATTTCTTGTTAGTTGTTCGCCAAGTAAGGATTAATATCCCCACCAATGATTTCGCAAGTTGCTATCTAATTCCGATCGCGTGACTAGGATCGGTAACCGTTTTCATTTTAGACGAGGGTTAATGACGTTTTTCGTGCGTGACTGCATTGGACAGAGCTCTTATGCAAAAAGTGCATAAAAGAGAAATTAAGCGATGTCGTTTGCAGCGTTATTTTACAATGCTTGTTTGAATTTTCGAGCGCACCTAAGCGATTTCCGCGGCTGAAACGAATTACTCTTATTGTTCTGGTCTGATCTTAAATGTTTTCTCTTAGTTTCCTCGATCGATGTTATTCATTACGTTACGCAACGATCGACGAAATCTAACGACCGTAAATTATAGTTTTAGAACGATTATTAGAATTTCTATCAAATTTCTATCAAATATCTTTCGGATGGTAATCGTACGATTGGATCGATCGGATGTGAATCGTACTGCTCACACACAGACTGGCGATTCGTTACGCAATGACAGAGCAACCCGGCAAGAAGCAGACGTTAGTCGAGGCAAACGTTACATCAGCCCGGGGCAAGGACGCGAACCTGTCTCGCCGACGGCTACGATCTCGTGAATGAACCCGAGTCGGATTTACGGATTTCCTTTACTCGCGTCTCCATGTTCGTTCAGCTTCTTCCTACTCGCTCTTGTCTCGACGAATAAAGCGTCTATTCGGTTCCAAACCGGGAGTCGTTAATTAACCAATCGTAATCCACTCGTGCGAGACGGATGATTACTTTCTCTTCGAAGAGGAGAGTGACGAAAGCGATAATAACGCGGTGAAGAAGAACGTGTGCAAAGTATCCAGTGCGCTAGAGATGCACGAACGAATCCTTTGAACAAACGTACAACCTACTTTCACGATATGTGACTCCAATGGGATCATCCAAGGCAACGAGGACTCTGGACTGCGATAAATTCTTTACGACTACTATAAATCATTATAAATGTCATAAAAGTGAGACGATAAACGAGCATGCTGATAATCAGGTTTACGAGGATTCTAAGCAGTAGTTCGCGAGACGAGTCGCGGTTCCAGAAGAAGAGGATGTAGAAAGTTCGGCCACAATAAGCGAATCTCGCGGTGTGCATGTTTACACGCGGTTACGACGAAGGCGATCGGGATGTCTTCTCGCTCTCTCGGCTTTCTAATAACCGATCTTATCTTATCACGTGGCGATAGTTGACCTGTTTGAATTTTAAATCGATGCTTCGACGCAGAAATGCGATTTCCACACGGTCAATGATTTCAAATCGCTAAACAACCGTAGAAAGTTTGTACGTGAAAGGTTCGCCAAGACGCCGAGCCACTTCTGGTCAGACAATATTTAGGAAAAGTTTGAAAACGCCGCGCAAAAACCATATCAATGCCGTACAGGCGAGATCGACGGTCTAGCAAAATTCTATTTTAACATAAACCGATCGATATTCCACGATAAAATTCATACTATCATCGAAAGAAGAGTCTGATCGTAAATATCTGTTCTCACTTGCAACACCGTCATCCTGCGTGAACCTCTCGTCGATCCTCGATCCGTCCGACTACCGTGCTCGATGGTACTCAGCCAAACACCTCATTTCCCCAGGAACCGGAAAGAGGACTGAATCACGTTCGCGTTTACCAATCGAACGAGTCATGTGCCAAACTGGGCACAATCGCGAGAGCTTTTCTGTCCGCGATCGCGAGAGTAACAATGATCGATCGAACGAACGAGCACAGGGAGCGCGAGTTAGTTCACTATAAAAGCGCGCGATCTAGTCCCGCGAAAGTCTCTCCCACCGGTACTACCGCCCCCTCCAATTAATCGCGGCACACGGGCCAACTCCGAGGAAAACTTCCCTTTCCCATTGCCACGAATCTCTTCCGTGCGCGTGTACATTGTACACGATTCTCCTCCACTCCTTAAGCTTACGCTCACGAGCGCCAATATTACTTACGATCCTCATGGTTCTTCGATTTTGTTCACGATCCTTCGATTTTCTGCGGAAGAACAAGGTCTGCTCGGAGCGATCACGCGGCGATTGGATAGTCGCGAAGCGGACTACACGCTGGACGAGCCAGAAAGCAACTGTAGTCTCAAGCTTGCGTCGACTCGTCGATTCTACAGGCACGCTGATATTCACCAGCTTCCACTGCAGGGCACGTTCGTTGCTCGATGGCTGGAAGAGAGAGCAGTACGCTTGTTCCAGAGCCTTCCTACCTTGTTGGAAGCTCGATAAAGCTAGACTCGCGGGCCTGAGCAGAGGAAACGGTGCCGATAAAAGGTGGATCGTAGGTGTATACCGCGCGCTTGCCGTACCGGGAACGTTTGACACGAAGTGGGGGCTGTTCCTGGGACTTATATGTCGCCGCTGGAGGCCACCGTGCCTCTTTAATCCCTGCCCCCCTCGGGTCCGAGCCCCTCTAAACGGACCCTTGACGATGGTCAAGGTGACCCCTGCCTCCGGGGACACTACGTGACCGATCGCCAAGCTCCACCGCTCGCGATCGCTTGGGGGAAACGACGCGACGCGACGCGCGACTCCTCGTCGATTCTACGTCTTGCGCGCGCTTCTTGCTTTATCTTTGGCAACGGTTACTCGTACAGTCTTGGGCATCGATCGTTTTCAGTTTTACAGCTATCGTAATACGTTTAACGCAATGGTATAGATTTAAAACGCGTTGTGCAAATTTTCGTTACGAGCCAAGAAAAAAAGATCGAAAAATACGACTTTTGCTTTTTTTCTTCCGGCCATTCCGCTTGCTTCGATATTAAAAAAGTTGTTCAGTTTCAAACCATTTTGCAATAATTTTAGAAATCACTTTACGTAGCTATACGTGTGTATAAAGTCTTAACGGTGCCACGTTCTTTCGGTCATGTTCGATCAGATAATTCGATCAAATAGTTCTTTTCCCTATTCCTCGACAAAATACGAAACAAATTCTTAAGCACGATCTCTAGACTCGATTTTACGTCGAACGTTTTGTTAACTCAAAGAAATCTTCGAAATCGTAAAATGTTGTGGATCGCCGAATTAATCGCGTTATACAATGACGGTAATCGTTTTTTGGTGGTATTATAAAATTACCACTTTATACAGGATTCCTGAAGGTGTTAAAACTTGTGAATCATTTTAAGAAGAACAACGCAGTTATTCATTCTTCTGCTAGATCGATACTAAATCCTTTGCAGTTCCTCCGATACCTTCCAATTATCAAATAAATCTCCATCGTCGCGCATTCATTCGCCTAATGAATTCCACGTGCCATCAAGCATCCAACATAAAAAAGCCGCCTGTAACGTCTTCGAGCCTCGAGGGCAGACGACTGCTCGTTGCAAAATCACCGTCGATTACCCACGCGATCTCAATTAAAGCGTCATCCGCGACATATCCCGATGACGATTCTATACGATTACAGCGTCGTGATCGGAATCCGGATCCGTGCACCCGTTTAATGACGTCACGCGTCGTTGCAAGAACCGCATGGTCTTGTCTGCAACGAGATTTTAATCGCAATCGACGTTGTTCCAGCCGAAAGTAGTACGAAATCGCGGCAAAAACTCTGCTTGCATTCACGATGGCGTTTTCTCCGTCTAGACGGACCGATTTATCAGGACGTCGCTCTTCCTCAATGTGGTTCGTCACAGCCGTTGAAAAAAAACCTCCGAGATTCGTGCTGACGCGACAATCCGCGTGATAAAAGTGAAGAATAGAGGCCTCTTCAATGGGGAACGCGTCCTTTTTTTTTTCTTCCCCCGATCGCGTCTGGGATCTGGCAGGATATTCTAAGAGAAATCTTTTTTCGACTCATTTCGAAAAATCGTCCCATTATATTGTACAGGACGTTTCAGACGATCTTTTGTTAAATAAATGATTAAAAAATGAATAACGCGTGTAGCCGAATTATATATATATAAAGTTACGTTTAAATTGTTTATCCAAAAACTTATTTATTTTTTCGTGTCAGTTTGGAAGAATCTTCTTCATCTAACTCACAGTCAAGAAAGTCAATAATCTGAAACAAATATGCTTTTAACCCTTATGTCATGACATTCTATAGTTCCACTTAATATACTTCGAATCCGACCAAGACATATAATTATTAGCTTTTTTCTAATTCTTTGAAGTACTATAAAATGGTGTCAGCAGTCAAAGACATCATATTTAATTACGTAAAGAGGAAGTTTCCTCGTATGCATGCGTTTGCCGTTTCTTTTTCTTAGCAATTGTTTTATACATTCTACACGAGTGAGGTAAACGATAGAAACAAAAACTATATGGATTATTTGAATTTCATGTTTCTTGGAAGTATCGTTATTTGCCGATACCACTTTGTATATTTATATCCTACTGCTCGTTAAAACACGTTTATTCTCACAGTAGATTGATTTGATAGATTTATAAAACAAATATTACTTAGAATGTTTTTGAATGTCCAATATAAAAATTAGAAAAAAAAGTAATAAATTGAAACGAAACTAAAGAACGAAACCATTGTAAACCCTCGTTTTGTTATTTAATTTAATTCTACTAAAATTAAGCGAATCTCCCATTATTCATGACCGACAATGTATTTAGATAAATCGTCTGGCATTTTCTTATACAAGATCGTTCCCCGACATCTTCGATGACCTCAGTTTTTATCAAACAAACGAATAACGCAAAGAAGATAATTAACCTCGACAATCTGGTCGAAAGGAGTCCGCAAAGTTCCCAGAAGTTCGCATAATTTCCGGCGATGAATCTCGGGCGGGGAATAAATCGGTGTCATCCGCGGGCGATTATCAAAGATGCTCGAGGATTCCGCAAGAAGCTATTTCGCTTCTTTCCCGCGCGTAACAACGCGCTTCGAAGCAAGGCCGAGCATCTGCGCGCGTGTCTCTATGTGAAAATTCAATCGTCGCGTCGATTCAAGGGAATCATCTCGCTTTAGGTACGATGAGGTTACTTTTAAAAGTATTCGATGCTCGTTTCACCACGAGAGGAAATGTTTGTTCGTAAAATAAGGAATATATGTAAAGTGGGGCAAGGCTTTTCAACTGTACCGATATATTAAGGGACACGAAGAAAGATACTGGACCGTAATCATGTGATCAAGGTAGGGTTGTATCATTATCCTGGCAAGTGCTGGGTATTAGCTATAATTATTCTCGACAGCGCAAGATTATCTCGTACTTGGTATCTCAAAGTAACGCTTGAATTTGTATCGATATTTTTCTATTAGATATTATCCAACGGAGGAGTTATATCTTTCCCCCCTTTACCTCGAAATTATTAAATTGATCTTGCAGAAAACAGTAATTTCTTGATTTATCGAGATTTAACACGATTATGACTAAAGTTTCACCAGGAAGGGTTAACAAACGTGCTACGTGCAACCGGTTGCGTGGATGGTTTCTTAACCTTCGTCAAAAATGGAACCGTTAACCTTAACCCGATAATTAGTGGGCTTTGAGCCGAGACACAGAGCAAGGAAACGGTCAGTGCTTTCCAATACCATGGGCACTGGAGGAAGGTTAGTCCTTGAGAGATTAACCAGCCAGGATCTCCTAAAATTGGTTCACCACTCGAGGTCGAGAAATACCACATCGTGAAACGTGTCGTTCAGTGTATTTTCTCACGTTTGTTCCAACGTTTTTCACGGTCATTGATCTCCAAAAATTCTCGATCGAGGTAGAAACTTTTTGTTCTACAGCAGAGCAGTTTCGCAACGAACGAAACGTATTGGGGGAAAGTTTGCCATTCAGGGCGATTAATCTTCCAGAAAACGATAAAAAGGGTAAAGATTCTTTTTCGTGTGATTTATTTTGCAGCGCGAACACGACGTGTATTTCTACGAGGCTACGATGGAATCTTGTAACATCGAAGGAAACGGTTTGTTATTACATTCAACAGGAATTTAGATCAACCGAGGGATCAGTAAGATCACGTGAGTAATTTAGTCTCTCGAACCTGTTTCCCGGTAATTGCACGCATACCGTTCACTCTTTTCACCACGCACACTCCCCATTACCTGTACCATTTCAACTCGCAAACTTGTTTTCGCTTACAACAGTTAAGTAGCCAAACTTTTCCGTTATTATCAAATTCGATTACTCTAAAAGTTTCAATAAATTGCACAACGTACTTCAACGGTCATAAAACGAGAATTTACGAGCGATTGATAATAATCCAAAATAAATAGCTTACCGAACCTTTTCATTATATTTAATCAATCTTATCTCTATATCTTTTTGCCAATGTTGAAACTACTACACCGAAAGAGTACAATTACCGGCTACACGACCCACATTGATCGAGTTATATCGATTACGCGTTACACCATGTAATATCAAGCCAGAATTGAAAGTCGATTGTGGGAGAAATTGCACGCGTGCGCTTCAAGTTCCTGACTTTTTCTACGAAACACGTGCCACATATTGGCGAATGTATAATCAAAAGTATATTACACGAGTCATTGAATAGTATAGCGTGTAATCAGCATGATTGTGTTATTTTCGATGGTCAATATCGTTAACGAAGCGTTGTAAGCGCTCGATTCAGAGGCAGCGGACCTTGATAGACCCTAAATAGCCCGCTGTCCTTCGTTGCATTTCGATATTCGATCTCGTTTCGTTTCCCAGTTATTAAACTGGCTTATTTAATCGAGCGGAAGGGACAGAAATAGAAGGAAAGAGAAATCGAGCAAGGAGGAAGGAAAAAAGGAGGAAAAAAGGAGGAAAAAATAAAAGAACAAAGGCCGGCGATGGACTGTGCAATTACTGTGAAACGTATCGTCGTAAAATTGGAAAACTAATTGTATAGACTGTCGCTAAGGATCCTTATGAAAGTCTAACGAACGTTTAGTCATTGGACGAACGAGGAAAACCAACCGACAGCGCGATGTTACGACAATGATCCCGTGGCCTTAATTAATGCCCTGCTGATGCTCGATCTAATCGACTCGTCAACGCCACGCGACATCATTTACATCGTACTTAATTATGCTGATGGATACGCAGTTGAATATTTTTAATGTTTCGAGAAACTACGTTTCCTTTCTCTTTTCTGATTTTGTTGTCGCAAGTTTTTAATTTACCAGATTTCACGATTAGTGTGAGGAAAAGAAACTTCTCTTTTATTTTATTAACTTATGCTACTGCTTATCTGCGATCCTTGAATTTTTATTTCTTAATCTCGCTGTTGTCTTAGCATAGAAAGAAACATTAATTAATAAAAAGAAAAAAATTAATTAGCTCGGCCAACTCAAGTAACTTAGCCGATCTCACGTATCTAACCTTTCTATTTACGTACAGCCTTAAGTTGTCGTGTCAAATTGAAGCAATTATCCGGAGTACGGAATAATATTCATAGCAGTGGAGTTTTAACGGTGCAGTCGTCCTCGCGGTGACATCGTCGACGGACTGATTCACTTAAAACACGCTATCATTGACCAAATGTTTTTTCCACAGCATTAAATCATCATCGATCGAAGGTACAGAAACGAGGATCGATTAATCGTGTAATTACAATTAATTGGATCAAGACCTCCGCGAAGCAGACATCATTTGCGTCCGATAGTCACGCGGAAGAGTGACTTGAAATTTCCAGGCCATGCAGAAGGTGAGCAGGGACACCTTGTACTCTAATTTCATGCGACAGCAAGGTACTCTATATGTCTCGACTTTAAATGCAAACTTTGGATTTCAAACGATCTAATTAGTCGAGAACTGGAGATCGCTCGGAATAATATTCTCGTAAGTTCTCCTTAAACGCTCGTTCGTCTTTCAACGATGCAAAAATCGAATCAACTTTTCAACTTTGATTTCTAATTAAACCAACTTGCGGAGGTCCATTCGCTCTACGAATGTTCCAATCGAAAGAAAGCGACGTGGAATGGATTCAAGATCGAAAATACAATTGAACCTCTACCGGCCATGAACTCTACTGCTTCTGCTGGTCCTTGGTCCGTCAAATTCGTCTCATTGTAATTTATAGAAAGGTTCGCTCGTGTTCCGGAACCGTGACGCGTCACGTTCAGTACTTGTACATGAATAAACCTTCTGTACCAGTTACGAATCGTACGATGAATCAGAAACGGCAACACCTTCGTATTTGCGTCAGGAAATGCAGAAAAAATAAAGTATTTCGTAGAATTTCGAATGTACGATCACGTTATAGTCACTATCATAACTAGTTCAAAAAATTAGATGACTATTATTACCCTCTTCGAGTGTCTGTCAATAAAGATTTATTACAAGACACATTACGCTTCACCGAATTATCGAATTTAACTTGAAACGTCCTTCTATAAAGACGTACCATAACGTTTTGGTAATCAGCAGGCAAATTACATAAAGGAACATATTCACAGAGATAATATCTATTTACATGTATAACTATAACCAAATTATGAACAAATTCCCAATTTTACCTACTGAATGTAATAAAATGCTGAAGCATACAGTGCTCGAACCATAGAAAAATAATCTTAGCGTCGTCTTTGAACTGTTGCATTCTATTTTTGTTAGTTTATGTTGGTTACGCAATTTGTTGTAGAAATTAAAGTGTTACAGATCCTTTGAATCTTAAGTATGTATGGTAGGTATACAGACAGTTTTGCACAGGTCTCTCTTACCTTAATGGATCAAGACGCGACATTAAGTTCGCGAAATTCACCGACTTCTCGCATAGTAGCCGGAAGTGACCGCTTCGTGGGCATCCGTTGCAGACGAATTCAGCTCATGGACATTCGATGCGCGTGACGCAGCGAGTAAATTACCGGTCTGTTACTCGGAAGGCGGTGCAACCCACCGAAGACGCAATTAGCAATACGAATGCACCTTTTATGAGGTCGTCGCGTTGCCTTCGCGCGACGGGCTCGTTAGTCCATTTTTCCTTTTCCTTCGTGCCTCTTCCAGGGAAGCTTTCGGTCTCCTTAACCTTCAACGCTGACTTTTTTTCATCTAGTATAATAATTTTACTGCGACAACAGACCTCATTGGAATATTCATTGCTTCCTCCTTTCAAGACTAACAGACTTCGCGCAGAAAAGATTAACGGAAAATAACACACGTTCCAAGAAGAACGAAAGATGGAAAAGTGAGAGATAGAGGAGATTGGATATTAGATTTAGCGTACTTATAGTTATATTTAGATTATCCTGGACTGAAGCTCGACTTTTCGTTTGCTACAATAATTTTACTGCAATAAGGAGCCTTGTATTATAGGAATACCGATTGCTTCCTTCTTTCGAAAAGAAAAAGCCCTGCATGAAATTATCGAAAAAATAATAATTCACCAAAAGTGAAAAAAATGAAGGATCGATGCAATTAGATACTGGATTTACCGGTTATATTTAAATTATTCCGCAAGCTTAGATATTATACATGATGGAATTTTATTACTCGGAGAGTTGGAACACGAGGAGCCGGTCCTGGCGCAAGGACGTCGTTCCAATGTAACGAACTAATTTCCTAATCGTTGGTCGCTCGAAACGACATCGAGAAAGAACTGCTTCGTATCCAGGAGCAACGATACTAAATATTGAATAGAAAATAGACATTTTTGAGCATCTAAGATAAAAAGAGTGTAAACGACACATATTCAGATCCTTCGAATAGAACTAAAGGAACAAAAGCTAAATAAAGATCTGTTTCATCCTCCGAAAGACTCTGAATATTACAACTACGTAAATACTTTACTTTAGATATTTTGTACATTGCTATTTTTTACATTTCTTTAAATACATTAACGCTCACAGTTTAATACCAGAGAATATTACTTTTAAATAATAACATCGACTAAGAGGCCACGGGTAGGTCGAGTTAGCTACAATCTAAATTGAGTTAACCCGATTCTCGGCTGTTATACGACCGTGTTTGCACGCCGTACGAAACACGTGCATCCACAGTAACCCATTGACTTTCCAAGCAACCAGATTCTCCATCTTTATCCGTAAACCAAACGAAGAATCCATGGGTGTTCTGTTGAACAAACACCATCTTCCCGAGGTCTATAGAAAATATCAATGAAAAATAGTTCGCAAATTTTCATCAGACGAGGAAGGTTTATAGCATACAAATTGCGGAACAAGCCGTAAAGGACAGTGAAAAATGGCGCGGCTTAATTTACTATAAGCATTAAATCAAAGTCCACTTTGGAAAAGGAGCTATCTCGTTGAGTTTGTTTGATTTATCGTACGAGCCTTTTAATTCCCACATATAATACATTACAAACTTGCATGCGCAGTGTAGGAAATTTCCATCGATTACGAATATCTTGCCTTTTTATTATCTCGTTTTCTTCGATTACAATATTTTACGACTTACTGTAGTTTGTCAGTTTTCAATTGTTTTCGTAATGAATACGAAATAAAACTTTCGCAAGAACGTTATTAAAACTGAAAACGAAAATAGAATATCGCTATAACGAAAACGGCCAAAGCGTTACACGCTGACGCTTCGTATTGCAGACACTTTTACACGTCGAGCCGTTCCGGTCGATGAAATAATCTGCTCGAGAAAATTGAGAGACTAACGCAGTCGTCAAAAATTTGCGTAACCGCAAATTCCATTAGGTATGTGTTCTAACTTTGATTGAACCATTGCGAAATGCACACGCAGATCGTTGCAATAAAAGCCTACGAGCGATTATCTGCAATTTCGCCTTCGTCTAATGAATACCCTGTCAGAACCAACGACTTCACGGCTTCGTTTAATCGATTTGCGGCATGGATGCAATTGTAATAGAAATTTACATAAACGGCGCGAAGTTGAATTGCGAGTACTTTCAAAATGGCAATGTAGGTGCTTCGAAAGTAGCAACATGCAGCAACAGTGCTGGTATTTAGTTAGTAAGCGTTGGTAAAGCAGATGCCTTTTTTAACTCGAATATTTCTTTATGTTTTGAAGGTAAAGAAGAAATATAATTCATTTCCAACGTTACTGATTCGGCAGAGAATAAGATTTCAACGCTAGCAAAGGTTAGGACTAATCGTAACCTTGGGCTACAAACTTAGGCCATCGCCACTTACAGGCATTGACTAAATATGTAGATATATACAGAAATTCTATATCTCATCGATCCTTCGCTTGATTTGTGGCACAGATTCTGAAGTACCGACCTGGAAAAATCAATGTTTCTTACGCCCTCTGTCATTTTCTACGGCAAACAACCTAATTAATTAAATACTCTAACTAATCAACAAAACTGTAATCGCGATATCATATATAGTATCGCAATTAGTAACTGTATATCAAATACATAATATGATTGTATGTAATGATGATGTAATAAACACCCGAGTCTGACCATCACAGTCGTTCTTACAAATTCTTCAGATCATTGAAGAATCTTCCTTCAGTTTAAGACCTTAATCCTCAATTGGTATCGACAGCTACGATAGTTTGGATGGAGTTATTTAATTCTAGAATAGTCCATTCTTATTCGTACTTTACCAAGTACCAAAGTATATACTATTAATTAATTAATTAATTTAAAGTGCACATGGACAGTCAGTCCATTCGTTAGTCAAACGACCACAGCAGTGATCGTTGCCCATTCGCATGTGCGTGCTCGAGCAATAAACTTCGTTCGTTTCGAGCCCACTCGCGACCGCGACCGCGAAATTCGAAAAGTCGTTGGGCAAAACCAGGGAGATTTTGGGCATTTTGTAAACGCAACTCTACAAAAACGCGATCATTCATTGTCGCAACGCTAACTCTTAAACTGAATTCAATGAAAATTACTATTTATTATATAAAAAAGCTAATTCAAATATTCTGATATTCCAACTTATAATACTACATAAGTAATTAAAAACTAACATTTTTACAATATAATTTTAAACAATATAAAGCTGGATAGATTCTGATACGTATAATTCTCTAAGAAGTTCTAAAAATTCATAATAAAAATTTGCAAAAATTGCAAAATCGCGATATCATAAATCGCCTTTAAAGCAAGCACGATTATCGTTTTATCGCAACTCTAATTCAAACCGTAATCATTTTCTCGCGACATTAATAAAAAAATCCGCGATTTGCCCAATGGGATGATGACACGATATATACATCGGCCAAAAAAAAGAACTACTACTACTACTACTACTGCTACAAATACTAAAAGCGAGCATAGTGACAAAGTAGTAACAAGAATGACTTTCCATGCTTTGGATGATCCAGAGGATGGGGAGCCATTGGTAGTTGCCCTCTTCTATGGCAGTTTGCCGGGCCTCTTCGGCTTATAGCCTCTTCTTTCTTCGGGCGCAATGCCCGCTGAAACTTAAATCTAAGCTCGAGTCTTTCTAATCGCAAACAAAAAAAAAACTTATAAAGGCAAATATACGTCGTGCACGACACCGTAACACATCGTCAGTCGCTGAGAAATTTTTGCATTAAGTATGGTCATCGTGCCCAATGTCTTTCTCCCATTCAAGTAGCACCTGGGCACGTGAATGAGATCCTGACAATGGGCACGGAAAGAGTTAAATCTGAAAATCCTGATCTAAAAATATGATTAGTTTGTCTAATTTGTATTTAACGGACTAACATTCTCTGCTTTTATATTTTATTACTTAGTTTCAGATTATAATAACTCTACTTTGTTAATTTAATAAATCACTGAAATTTTAATATTACAAAAAAAGTGGCATTAATTGAAAAAAAGACTAAGACTCGGTGAAATGGAATAATTGTATAAATGGTTAAATCTAAATGTATTACTAAGATAGAAATAATCTTAGGCGATCTCTTCATCAAAGCACTTTTTCGAAAATACAGAAGCAGCGTTCAAAATTATTGCTTCGAGTCAAAAATCTGCCTACCGCGAAATTTCTTCTTGCACATAAAACTACGCATTCTTGTACGAAAAAAAAAAAAAATGAATTTTAACTCATATTTTAAACTCTATCTGAAGTCAAATAAACGAATGTGACTTAATATTGTCACAAAAGAGAAAATTAAATTCAACATTATTTATTATATCGTATATTGCCTGTATCGTCATTATCATTGAGTGACAATCGATTATAATCGCGATGTGCAAGAAGACCTATCCTAATTTAGTAAATTTGAAAAAAGAATGTTGCTACTCACGGGTATAAAAAATACCCGCGATCACTATGCTCGCAAAAAATTCTACGTAATACAACCAGTCACCCGTGCCAATTCGGACCTTTCATCCTATGACATGATTGAGCGACCGGAGGAACAGAAACGCATGCGACTCGCCGTTCGAAGCGGAGAACCAGCGGACGTTACCATAGATGCTGCGCTATCCCAGCGAATATCATCAGGGGGGCTAACATCAGGCAGGAACCGTTGAAAATCCAACGGTGGAAATAGAGGTTCTAAAAAGCCTGTTACAAAACAAAACACGATGAGTGGTTGCTGATTATTTGAAAAGTTGAAGATAATGAAAAATGGAAGTTTATTAAATTTGTAATTTTAGTAATAATAAAGATACTAATATAAAAGTTTCAAATCCATACATTAAGAATTTAATGATTTCTAAAATACGTTAGACGTTTGTTTTATAATGCCATGCTGAAACATTAACACTCTTTTTATCTTAATGGAAGAATAAACTGAGAAGACCCTAACCTTCCAAATTTTCAATCAAATTCTACTTCTTAATCGATGGTATTCAAAGCAAAATATACAGAATAGGCATAATCGAAGTACGATATGTGAAAATACTTACGTTCTTGGCTTTTGAGCCACCGTTAGATCAGTCCCAAAGAAGGCGAACAAGCTGAAGCTGTATCTGTAACAAAACATAAAATATAATTAATATCGTTAATAAGTAATAACGAACTTGGAATTTTTGGAACATTTATAGCTTTTAAATTACCGATCGTTTTTATTTTCTAATTAACAATAATTCAAACAAAATATAGAAAATTGATCAAATTGAAATACAATACGTAAAACTATTTACATTCTTGAGCTCCTGGAGAGGCTTTATCCTCTTGAGAGATGCACTGACTCTAATACCGAAATGAATGTCCAAAAATATATATATATATAAAAAGAAAAATAAAAGACTACATTAGCGTGACCGCTTAAATTATAATCGACGAACTAAAACTTTATTACTTTCGCGTGTGATTATTCAATTGAATTTAATAAAAATATGAAAATATTGAAAAATACTTTTGCGTAGCAAACACTCACTCTACAAACTCCATTGCGCGCGGTCCCAAATATTCTCTGAAAATAGAGTTATGTAATGGCGGACTAAGGGGGGAGGGGGGATAAAAGAAGCGAAATATCGTTTCGATATTTTTCTTCTTTTCTCTATCGAACGTTTATTTAGAAAATACTGCTACCTTCTATATATTTAAAAAATTATTATTAAAAGATTGGAACAAGTATGAAAAATATTAGTTGACAGTTATAAGATATTTCTCGATATCGAACAAATGCTTACGAATGCCGTGAATGCAATGCAATCGTTTGCAAGAATTATACTGTGAATGTTCGTTACTAGAATATGAAATATACACTCCACTAATACACTATAGTCGCGTGTTATAAATATTCCAAAATATTTGCAAGAATCCAAAAGTTCACAATTAAATATACTTAAAGAATACTACAGAAACGCGCGCGAAACTTTACTTTGAAGCATTTGAGCCTTCTGGCGCGCCACCTCTATGAAAAAAATATAAGCTACGAATTTGCAAGTATATGACGTTAACTGTAGTAAATTCACATAATATAGCAAAATAATTTGAATTCGATATGTGAATGTTACGATAAATATCGAAATAAGTTAAAGTTATTTTTATTAAGATTTCTATGTTTCAAACTGTCTATACGAAGCTATCGTTAAATTATCAAGAATTCTATATCGCAAATTACATAGAAACAGTAAAATAATTCGTTATAAATTCGTTTGAAACGAGAATGATTTCATATATTCAATGATTTATTTAATCGTATTTACTTTCGTCTTAGTATTCCAAATAATTACGAAGTTATCTATTATGAAATATATATCAAATATATTTTAAAGTAAATATAAATTGTATATCAAATGTTATCCATGTTCGAATAACAAGGCAACAGAATTGTTCATACACAGCTGTCTTAGTTAAAATAAATTAAACATTACCAAATTTCCATGAAATTTCATCGGATTGATCATTAATCGTCGTTGCGTCCATATATTAATATTTCAGTTACTTCTATATTATCCCTGCTATCGATCAATAACCTGCACAAAAAATAACTACAAGTTAAAACAAATGTATAAAATAATTAAATGAAAACACAATCAAACTCAAATTTTATTACGAAAGCTTACGATAGAAGCTACCGGTAACAGTGACATTTAATAAATAGACGGTCGAAGAAAAATTAAAACAAAAGATTGCAGAAAATTACTTAATTTCATTATCTTAATGTTCAATGAATTGTTAAATAAATGTATATTAATTAAACGATATTAGTAACGAGATGTAAACGATAGTAAATGATATAATAATGAATAGTAATAAGGAAGCGACGCCGCCAATAGGTTAAAATGCGTTACAAACCTGACGCAATACGATCCACTTTATCGATACGAGAAGAGACGACTAATTGACGCCTTAGTTTCGCTGAGCTACTACCAAAGTGACGGGGGAAGGGGGGACCCACGAATCGGTGGCAGGTACGCAGTTGAACGATGTAAACAAAATAAATGTATACATCTGCAAAAACATTCATCTTCTACGTAGCGCTACACGAACCTTTCCAAATTTCAAACAAAGCACACATTACGCAATATTTACATGTATCTACACAACGATTACATCGATCTTTATAAACATCGTACAATAATTCGTAAACTTACTGGCAGCGTTCAGTATCAAAGACACGTTTGTCTTACTCGGACCGAGAGAAAGAAAGTGAAGCTACTGACACTGTATATACAATTTCGTGTCTTGCAAAAGGGGCATACGAATCGCTGTATTAAACTGTTTAACATTCTATTTTCGCGACACTAAATTTTTGAAGATATCGAAAAGTTATAAACTCTAACGTGACCGCAAGAAGCTTCCCTTAAGAATGGGAAAGCAAGAATTCCCGAACAATCAGACAATGAAAGAAAAATCGCGGCACGCCCGGAACGAACGAGATCGCGACCCTCGAAAGAACTAACAAACCTACGCGACGTATCACCATGCACGAGATAACTCTAAGGTTCAACGGAAAGCCCAAGAATTGACCGTCACTCGATTCCTGTTCGACTCCATTCGAAATTTACACAAATCACGGTCGATGGCACCACCGATGATGCATCTCGGTGATCCACTGGTGATCCAGCCGTGAATCTAGCACATAGGCCCGCAACGACGCAGGCTGTCTTTACAAGAAAACCGATTTTTGTGGACATTCGCGGCAGGGACAATCGCAGTGCGTGTGTGATTTTGCTGTGAACACCTGCGGTCGGGACAATCACGGTGCCTGTGTAAGTCTTTTATGAACATTAACAATACGCTTTTTTATTTATGAATTATGGAGGTAAAGGTTAGAGGAAACATTAATCCTTTTTACTCGGAAATTTCATAGGGTGGTTTTAGATATGCTCTTATGGATTTCCATGAGTAAGCAGGTTTAATGTTCGATCTACCATTTCTTTTGCAAAACGTAAACGAGTGGTTTACGTCTCTGAATATCATGTTCTTTTTCTTTACGACTAGTACGAAGTAAGTTGCCACCTGTGTGTCGTTTGGTTTGAGGATCATTATGCGCCCTGTTGATTAGGTTAACTTCTTTTCGCTCATGTAAAGAGATTTGCTCGCATGCAGGGATATTGTGGCCGATTTTTAATTGTCAATAACTAAGAAACAAAGCCACAAATGCAATTTTTTTATTTTTGATTCTCGTCTTATTTCGGCTTCAAGAATCACTCCTTAAATTTTCTGACATCTGTAGCCGAACACTCTCAATAATATTCGTTACATTAATAATAGAAACTTGTTATATTCTTCATTATTTTAATTGTAAGAATATTAAATTTAATAATTTACCTCTTTTAAGTTTCTTTTAATTTAATTTAATTTTTTAATAATCCTTAATTCAATAATTTTCCCTCTCCGGTGTCACGTGCAGCTCCAAGTGAAACTTCTTTGTGCAACAGCATGATCTCATGTAACGAATAATAGCCGAACTGTGATCGGTAAACGAAGGGACACATACTTTACGGTTTCTCCAAATTTGAAATTTTTTAAGTTATTTTCCGATGGTAGCCGGTGATTTTTCGTGGAATATTAGAGAACTGCCATGGCTCTAAATTCTAGGGATTTTCGAAAGTACAAGCGTACAAAAAGTAACGTAAAATCACTAGATTCAAGATTCTGCGAGGCGTACTCTCGTTTCCTGTTGCAATACCAAGCTTACGAGTTATGGCCTCGTTAATTCTGGAACGATCACAGGACGAAAATTATTCCACCAGCGTCCTTCGTGCTCACAATGGCGCTATAGTTACGCATTTAGTTCCATGCGCGGGAAAAAGTGACGACACCGATTGTCGTACGATTATTTCATAGTGAATCAAATTAATGGCTATCGTAACGCAGATAAATTGATTATAAGCGTACAATTATAATAATTTGATCATTCTTATATTTTTCTTTATACTTATATTTTTAGTATTATGTTCGTGTTCTTGGTAGCGATTCATTTGTTATGCATACGGTAATGAAATAATTGCACACACGCACGTTTGCTCCGGGAAAACTGTTTCCATATCATCAACGGAAGAATTTCTAATTATCGCGTAATCAAAAGTCAAGGAATCGGTATCCTTGTAGCAGATGGCTTGAATAATCCACGTTCAGAAACACGCTATTCTATTGTGATTTGAACGTCAGAAGTTGTACAACCTACATCGAAAACAATCTCGAATGAAGAAAGAAAAATATATGGACAGGAAGAAGTTCTATAGAATGTAAATAGATTGTCTGATGTAAACCTACATTGAATTGAATTGAAAAAACACAGCTCATTCAGTCTTCGGCGACAATGATTTTTTTGAGCAACGTGCAAACAATGACACGATAAGAAAAGGGGGCAATGGTTGATTCAAGAGTTTTCAATGAAATTTCAGCGACTTCTTGCGTCTTCCGCTTTTTTATTTTTTATTAAAGTCGCTTTGTGAGTCAGTTTCTTATGCAATGTTTCACATTCACGATTTCGCACAGAAATCGTAAATGACGCTGCTTCCTCTCTTGTCGATTCTATCGACGATAAATAATTACTCTAATTGCATGTACTATCTTCGTATCATCAGCCTTAGATCAACGATAACGATAATTATGGTGCTATTCACGACTTATATTGTAATTTCATTTTTCTAAATGTGTGTTAAAATTCATCGAAACCTGTTAATGTGATTGAAAAATTTGTTCGCGGAAGAGAATGCATAAAACAAAATGGTGAATCGAGTAAATTGATACTAGTTAAGTTCGAACTGGTAATTGTAATAGCTCTTAATGATAATTATATCTTTTATATTTACGCAACAAATAAACATTTCTATTATTTAGGTCATTTAGGCTTTTTCAATCGTAGATTTGTAGCATTTGACGTTGCCTAATCGTCGTAGTTCGGGGGAATTTCCAGTACATGTCTATGTGTGAACGACAATACGCAATCACGTTAATGACTGCGTAATACAGAATTGCGAAGATGTGTCCTCCATTTCCGGTTCACGCTGTTGATGCTCTTCGTAGCATCGATTGTTCGAGTTGACACAAAAAAAGTCGACGTCGTGTAACCATCTTCCACATTTATAAAATTCGCTCTACGATTCCAAAGGTGGAATAAGATAAAATAAAAGAACAGATTCAATGAATTTTTATACATACACCTTCTTTTAAAGGGTACTCATAAAAAGCGAGGCTAACTTCAGAAATGATTATTTATCGTTTGAAAATAGATCTTAATAATATATTCACTTACTATAATATATAGATCTCAGTCGTCTTGTGTGAAACCAGGACATATTCTAATACCTATGAACGAGACTTTATGTAACAAGATTGATGAATCGACGAAATAACTTCTTTTTTAGGATTAGCTTCTCACCCATTAAAATAGTTCAATTTGTCTCCAATGCAACAAGCGTATCGATGTCACGTTTTAGATTCTTTGCGACGATTTTTACACCTGATTTGCTATTTTTCGATTTTCTTTTCTCGCGAAACGCGTCGTTAACCTTCACCCAGGAGTCTGACGGACCGATCGATGAAAACAATTCAATCATTTAGCCGATCGACCTTGCCATCGTCGTAACGTTGTATTTTGAATAATTCTTGAGCGTGCTCGCGTAATACCGGTAACACGTATCACTGTTTTCCCACGTTTCATCGGTTACCTTGTAACAACGCTGACAATCGCCGTTTTCTGTTATATAGCTACAATGAAATTGTCAGTTTGCGCCGAAGATGGACAAAGATTTGCATTCGTGCGTATATTAGAAAATGTGAACGTGATGGATTAAGTTTAGATGTAGATTTAGTGAAAGTGTACCGAAACGTAACGTGGATGTGAGGAAATATCTAACAGATTTACTTTCTTCGCCAAATTGCTTATGCAATTCCACTCTAGAGGAGTTTCTCTTACTTAATCGCTCGTATGTTTCCTTAACGTATCAAATCACACTTATTGCATTACTCGACAAGCGTAGATAGCATTATATATTATTCAATTCGACAATTATTTCAGTCTTTCTTCTCGGCGTCAAATCACACGTTTACTTTGTTATTGTATTTAAATTAGGGACCTTAAGATGTCAATTAATCTCGGGATCTCCTCTTGTTGCATTAAATTACTCTCCATTTGCTTTGCAAATAAACGTGTTTTATCATCTTATGTCATACAACTTCCACGATTAACAAACGAAGAAGTAAACACGCAGCAGTAAAAAAGCGATGAAATAAAAGAAGTTTCATTACATCAGAAATAATTGGGGATTGTTTTCTATATCGCGCGTAATATACAAGATCCGGCTGAATAACGTGTAAAAGCGATCGTTTAGACGTGCCAGTCCGGAATTAGCCACGTTCAAGTATACTCGATACATTTCCAAACCCGATTTTCTCCAAGACTAAGCCGAAAATGAGAAAGTGTTATTCCGCTTTTACGTATTACTTGACCTGACCCTGTATATTATATTTATAAAAGGTTCTTAGGAGCATTCGAATATTTTCGTGTGTCATTGTAAGCATTCGTAGAACATACAGTATCTTCTTTGACTTGGGAGAGACATAATGAGCGTAAAGACCTATCAGCTACCAACAAAAAGGCTGAAGAAACGCACGGCTGCGCTTCGTAAATGTTTGCGTACTTGAACCTAGAATTGCGGTCAGTACGTGGGATTGGTGCACCCATTATCTCTCGACGGGATTAGCATTGTCAAAGTTGCTCGCTGGAAGAACACGAGGCACGCTTTTAAGGTAAAAACCACCTGCGCTATGCTATGCGTTATTGCCTGTGACGCGAGCTAGCTCATGGCATTGAAACCTGAATTCGCGTTCCGTGCGTGCCCTTCTGCGCGTTAATTCAATTTCGCCGGCGAAGACCTCGGTAATTAACTACGTGCGCGTGATACGTAATCTTGAATTCTAAGAGAGGTAATAGCAGATTTCGAAGTATGATCTTTCCCCTAAAACAAAGGGTTGATGTACTCCTTTGGAGTCATAGAATCTATTTTTGAGACATTTTTAGGAATATTACGTGTCATGATATCGATATAAAATGATCCAGCGGCGCATTGACACACGACTCGTTATGTAGAATAATATGTATACACGATCAACAGAGCTTCGTTGCATTGACTTAAGGCCTAACTTACTGAACTATAGAACAAGTCACATATACAAGATATCCTTATAATCATAGTACAGTCAGCGAGGAGCGAGTCTGCTTGAAAAACACAAAGCATCGTATAACAAAATTTTAGTTTCAATTTATTTTTTCATTTAATATTACATCCTTGTTGATCGTAACACGATGACTGAAATACCCTATATACAGTTCCATCATCATCGTGAGACTATCCTCGTGATCCGCGGCAGGGTGCGGCTGTTCGACGTTTTCTTGTCGATCGATAAGTTTAGTCGCTGTCAGGTCGATGCGTCACGCAGGTGGACGCTTTTTCCTTGATCAATGAAAACAAATGCATAACGATCGCCTTGAACAGTGTACGTAATGAATACTAATCACCCATTTTCTCCTCATTCTTTCCCACGGTTCGCAGTCTTATCACTCTGCTTGCAACATTGCAAATCGCAATTGGAATTGGAAGACAGTTAACTGGAGTGAGATAGAGAGTGCTCGTTAGTTACTACACTGTGGATCTTTATCCATTCTTGTGCAAATAAAAAAATCGACTAAAACGAAATTGAGTTGTCGTATTTTGCTCGTGTGTTTCGTTGGTTTGTCCATATACATGTCTAACGTATCCAGGAAAGAACTGTTCTTATGATATATAGCGAATTTGGGTAAATCTTCGCAGATTGGTAACGTGTAATGCTAACTCAATTCTTAAGGATGTCTGTTATAAGACTAAGGTAACAATTATACAATTGTGTACTGGATTATTGCTAAACATATAAGGAAGTACGATCTTTAGCGTTAATTTTAATTCATAGCTGCGTTATAATCCTTGGACGCTCCGATGAAAAGGCAGAAATGATGGAAGATCGCGATTAATCGCGAGTCGAAAACCGACTGTCGAACAATGAGTATTAAACGTGCAATTTAAACCCCGTTGTCTTCCCACGGCCGCATAGCGTTATTAAAACTTGCAAAATTATGAATCACGGTTTCAATTAAAGGTTGATGCAGCGGTGACACAATGACGCTTAAGGATTCTCAGGAGGAAGCACAGGTAGTGGAAGCAGGAAACGGCATCGATGAGATTCAGAGATAATTACATAATTAGACACATTAACTGCGATGAATCATCCTGTCCGATCGAGTCATTTTTTATATTTTCGAGGAATTCGTCGATGTTTCATATATAAATCGTATTATTCTTTCGAACATCGCAAAACATTCGTTTAATACCCAAGATCTTTAATTTAGGTTCAGACGATAAACCGTATTAGGTTAAACAAGGACTTTTGAGAATTCTATGGTGAATGGTTCTTGAAAGTGCCACATAATACATAATTCTTCTCGCTCTGCTAAATGTCATCTAATATCCTACCGTAATCAATCCTCCACAAAGTCTCCATCTGTCTTCCATCCATCTCAATTTTGATCGATTGCCGCTGAACTACCTAGTTGAGCCCTTTCGTCATAAATGGATCATCTACAAAAATTAACAGATTTCCAGAAACTTTGGAAGACGTTCGTTCTTTGGAGAAATCGATAAAGTGACGAAGTTTCTCGAGTTCAAAATTGTCCTTTGAAACTAACATAAGTAGGTAATTGAAATATTGGTTCGATAGAATCGAAGAATAAATGGAAAACAGTTGCGAGAAGCAAAAGAGACGCGTACCCAACTCGAAGACAATGAGGCTCATTGAAAGAGGTCGACGACGTGTACGACAACGAGTGTCAACGTGAGAGCTTCGAACTTTCGTAATCGACCAGCACAGGTTGGCCCTCGATTCCATAACCTTCTCTCTGACCTGTTTTCGTCCGCGAACGTTCCTTTATCTCCTTCGAATGTCCTCATTTAATACGATTAATGCGATTCTTACCTATTTCAATAGAAACATTAACTTTTTCTCTTGATATCGCGATACCATGAATGAATGTTGATATGACTGAAAGTAATAGTAATTTTGTAGATGAGGTAAGAATATTTCCACAGAACCGTCGTGTCATATAGAGCAAAGAACACAGTAAAAACTGGATTGTTCGACGTTGAGATTACAGCGATCAATAATCTAATACCACAAAAAGTCACTTAGTCGTTGTTTCAAGTAGAAATAAGATTTACCATAAACATAAAATTACATAATATATCCAACCATATTTATATAATACCTTGAATACTTATATAGCGTTAAAGTCAGATTATAGCAAAGTCTATACAGACAGTCTTTTTTATTCTTTGACAAAAACAACATCGCACATCATCAATCGTATTTACGTGTTTAGCCAATTTCTCAGAGGTTAAGTCTTTTTCTTTCATCTTCTTAGCATGTCCCTTCCTCCCTCGAATCCTCCCACGCTTATTCACGATTCGAGACGTTGTCGATGCGACGACGACACCATGGTGTACATGCGGATCCCCACTTCTCGCTACGGATGACCTCCCTATGGTCGCGTTCGAACTGCTTCGCAGGGATAAATGTACACTTGGCGTCGGCTACGAAGCTTTTAGCGACGCCAGAACGAAACGGCCGCTCGTCAACAATCGTCGTCGCGTCTCATCGTGCATCTTCCACGACCGCGAGATTCATATGCCTGCTGCTCGATCCAAGATCGAACAGCGTCTCAACGGAGGAGCGACGCTCCATCATCGGGGGATGAAAGGTCTCGTAAGTCTCTCCCTCTTTGAGGTGCGCTACGACTTCGCTTGACGATTCACTCGCAAGAGAAGGGACTGCAGAATGTTCAGACGATGAAGAAGGAAAAAGGGTGAAAGTGCGCAACGTGAATGGGATAAAAATTTAGAAGGATCAATGTATGAATCGGCGAATCTGTTAATTGGAGAGTTTCACGAGTTCGTTGTTGTCGAAAAAGTGCGCGAAATTAAAAATGATGGTTCGAAAGGTTGATCGATCGGATCTCACGAATTGCTAAATCGAAGTTCCTTCGATTTAGATCGACAAACCCCTCGAGCTTTTTTCTAATTTGGTGATAGAAGTGTGTGAATCTTGGAACGCGCACGTACATATTTAAAAGGTTTGATCCAAAGAATACTTCTTATGCAAGATATTGGAAGAATATTTCCCGTTTCAAGAGGATAATGGAAATTTCCAAGCCTTTATTTTTACGATAACAGTAGTGCATAAATGTTAGATACTAAATGAATGAGATGGAGGATGCTATATAAAAAAAAATCCAATCCGTGACTTAGATATAACAAGTTTCTCACGTGTCGGTTAATAGCGCCGCGTGATCGTGCTCGAATATCGAACGTTCAAGGTGGCAGGATCGGCATGCGATCATAGATGACCCACTACTCTGCATGAATAGCCTTTCATGCTAAAGGAAGTAGGTAACGCGAAGACATAACACGTGACCGTGAAGTCAAGAAATGAATTACACGTAAACGTCCTAGTTGTAATACAGCTCGCGGTATGACTTACGAAAACAATGTACTATCTATCACGAGCCAATGGCTCTCGTTAAATTAATCGACGTAGTCGTTATCTCAAATCATGCTAACAATAGATTTCATTTACATTCTCTGTCGTCATTCGTGTAATTTAAAACAATTTTCCAAAAAAGATAGAAGAATTTTTCCAACATTAATTATTCGAATTTAGCATAGAACTAGGTAGCAATTGAATTTCTCGAAATTCACCAAAGTTCCTCTGAAGTTCGTTATTCTCAATATTTGACCGAAAAGAGAACGAACGGATGTGCGACATAGAAAGGAATTCTTCGTCTCTTTTATCGATTCTATTTATTAATAGCGATATAGTTTCAGTCGATGCCATAAGTATCTACTATCGACGCAATAGTGATTGATAGCAGTACATTATAAGCAGTTTCTGACTAACTATCATGTTATAATGTTTTTAGTTGTATCTTATTAATCGAATAGAAACTTCGAACAAGGATCCGTAGCATATTTTGGTAACAGTTGAATTAACCGCGAAATATGATTCTACAGTTCCCATCGGTCGTTTTAGTACACACAGATTGAAGATATTTCGTCGTTTATTATTAGATATTTAACACGTTAGGTGTTTGTAACTTATGGGACAGTATTAAGCTACTTAAAAACCGCTTTTTTCTCAAAATGCGGTAAATGCGCTTCAGACCCTTGCTTGTCATTTCCATTCAATTATTACAATTTTCTTTCAGATAATGCGCGCTTGGGTTCTTTTTGGTTTAATCTCCCTGGTCTCCGGCCAGCTAGATCTACCCTCTCTGAACGACGATTCTCGAAACAATCTCGGAAGAGGTATTCCACCTACCGAAGCACAGCTACAAGATATTTTAGCCAGATTAGATTTCCTCGGTACCGAAAGATGTAACGCCAATGTGGCGGCGCAGTGGGCCTACGAAACCGACGTGAGCGAGTACACGCAACTGCAGGCGGTAAATACGAATTATCTACCAGCATATATAATTTAAATAACGATTTCTATGAATTCGTGCCCAAAATACCCGCATACGATAAAAACTTTTGGACCTCGTGAAAGTATCGTTTAAAAGAGTTAGTTTCACCTTATCGTTCGACATTTTCATTCTTCGTTAATGTCACCAACCTACGGCCATGAATTCTGTTCGAGTTAATGCAACCGACCTTGAATTTCAACCGGACTAATGACCAGTCTCCCCACGAGCCTACGACTTAATTAAAGTAACGCTCAAATCAAACAAGCCAACTAACTTTAGAACTTCAAGTTTACACGTTCCATGACTAGTATGCTACTCCGAGATTAATCCAAGCCTAATAGTCCTATAAGATAAACAAAATGTCCTAGGAGAAAACCGAGTATCTTTATTTTTATCTTCGATAAGAAGATTTAGAGTAAAAAAAAAAAAAAAAAAAGAATAAATGAGGTACATTATAGCTCTCGGTCCATTCATTCTATATTTACTTCGAAACATAAATTCTACGCGATACCTATTTGGAATAGCGCAATAATTTTTTCATTTTTTTATGCAATACTTCTCCTTTACTTAAGATAAAAAGACGTTAAAACAGATGCTTTCATAATCCTGGATATGTGATATTCTACACTAGACAACCGTTTGACGTTACTCGATGGCACTGAGACCTCGACCTGCTCTATGATTCGGCTCGTGAGACCGTGGAACGTCATCGTGGCTGTCAGGACGCGGAGAATCGCGATTTCGCGTGTACGCGGGGATTTCCTCGACGGTGGCCGGCCTTTATTGTCCGCTGAGGGGCCGAACACCTCCGCGGGAAACGTTCCCAGTCGTTGCCATTGTGCCATCGGTGTGTCCTGAATGATTTCGCAACGGAACATCAGTCCAAACGAACTTAGAACGGAAATCTTCAGCCTTCAACGCGAAATCCGCTAGACATTCGCGTGATGCTAATGATAATCGTCGGCTATCCTTGCCTCGTTTCTTCATATTATTTTTTGTTATTCTTGGAAGCTTAGGGAAACCCGTGTATCGTCAGTACGCGACCTACTGTGAAACACGTGCATGGGATTCTTCGACGTTGCTTAATACTGATATGTCTCTCATTAGACTGGGAATTTTAATGCATTTGTATGAAATTTAAGCGTTCAAAGATGCACAGAGCGCGTATAATATGAATGAATTTGCAAAATATCCAAAGTGACGCTTCCGTTATAATTAGGCCATATATCGTATAATAAATTTATGCAAATTAAATTCTTACGAACATAATTTAAAAGCTGAAACTACAGCAACGATTTATTTCATCTATCAAGCATTACAATGGGCATTGTCCTTTGGATATTTTATATATTCAAAAACTAGCATAATTTTGTCACGCCATAATTTTATATTACGTAATTAATTTTCGAAATAGAATTATTCTATGTTCGATGAGAACAGGCGACTGTTACCAACGCGGTAAAAAATATTTGGTTAAAAAATAAGTATCAATTTTACTTGGCATAGAGCATAAATGTTAATTGAACATTCTAGAAAAACTCGTCTAAGAATTTTCTTCGTTTCTGCCGTTCGTTATCGATACATCTAAAGTGAAAAGGAAACGGAGCACTCTTCTACTTTTACTTTTATTTAGAGTTCCTCTATGCTTTACGCTATCTGAACGACTCCCAGTGACCCATAAAGAAACTCGTATACACTTTCTCGAGCATTTTCCTTTCCTCCAGCGCCTTCCACTATCTCTGATCCCAGGAAGAGTAAAGATAGCAACGTTTATCTCTAACGGTAAACCTGGCGTTGGTTGATTTGCACATCGAACCAGTTTCGCTCGGACGATTACTACCTTCGTACCGATTACTACCTTGCTCTTCGACGCAAGACTTGTACATTCTAACACAAATTACGTCTGTCATCGAACGAATAAATATATTAAAAGATTAACGATATTAAAATATTCATTTTTTATTGAAATAGAAATATTTCTTCGCAGCTGGAAGCTCAGAGAATATACGCAGACTTTCAAAATCAAGCCTGGTTCTTGATTTCGAAGATCGATAAGGATAACATTAGGGATCCTGTAGTCAGAAGACGTCTCAGATATTTGTCTGTGGTTGGACCATCGGCGCTTCCACCGGATCAATTGGACAGAGTAAATTAAATAATTACTTAATATGTACTACTAATCCCATCAGGGCTCAATTTTTGTTTAGCGTAATAATTGTTTAGCATATGGTTTTGAAATTTGAAAAATTTCACGATATAATGCACGAAAGTTTGAGGCTAGTTTCACCGTAAAACAATTATACTTATCATTTATATAGTTTGCATTAAAATTACACAACTTACAAACCTATTTGTACAATAACACATTGAAATATAACGTTTCATATACGCGATATCACGCGTGAAAGAATTAGCTAGATTGTGTTACCCGACGTAACTTCATTTTATTAACTAGTTTCTCATACAAGAAACATTAATAATACGCGAACAAAAAATGAAACAGTTGCTCCCTCGTAATCGATTCAATTTACGCTGAAGGAAGGCGTTCAATTATCGTGCAAGAAAGGAAACCCAAAGCAATAAACGAAAAGCAACCAAATCTATTCTATCACGCACTTCCTTTCGTCGCATAACAGGCTCGGTCAAAGAAATAGGAAGTATCTGTCCATAATAGATTACATTTTCTAAAAATAAATGATTACGGAAATAAGACGGAACGAAAAATAAGCTACAGGACGTTCTATCCATCGAGACACAGGAAATAACGTCTCCTTCATTTCTTTTTCTCTCGCTTCTTAAGGATATGATCAATATAGTTTTCTCTCTATTACTTTTCTCTCTTCTCTTATTCCGCTTTCTTTTTAGTGAATTACGACCTTCTTGTTTCCTCCATTTCGTACCGAGAATTTTGAAAAATTCTCTGTTACTTCTGATGATTCGAAACAGCTTCCATCGGTATATTTTTCGATTATCATTTTTAATCAATAGAATAAATCAAAGTTTAGTCTTTCTTGTATTTTAAACAAAAAATCGAATAAACCGAAACGTATTTTTCTTTTTATTATATATTAAAATCTTTTGCTCATAATTCGCGATAGTTAAGCTTCCACATGGAGCTCTTCTCATGCCTATTGTTCCCTTTTTTTTTTTTCAGTACAATAGCGTGATCAACGATATGCTGGCGGTGTATAACGATGCTAGCATTTGTGCGTACAACGATCCCTTCCGGTGCGGGCTGCGGCTGTATCCAGGTAATGAATAACGTCTGAGAACTCGAGAGTCGTCCGAATCGGGGAAAATAGATGGCGATACGATTTTCACGGCTTGCAGCCAGCGAAATTGCCACGGTATGCGTAAGCGGCCACTGTTACGCGCAAGAAAGTGCCTCTCTAATCGCAAAACGGCTAAACGATGAATATTTCAACATACTACATCGAGGCGGCATCACAAAGAGATTCGCAGAGGGTTTCATGAAAATTCATCGCGATTTAATTTGCAATTTTTTCTCTGCACGATACTCTTCTTTAATTTTCTTTGTTCTTCTTGGTTGAATTATTCATACGAAGCTTTTCTAGAAATTTTCCTTTTCAGCGAGTAATTTTTTTTTATAGAAAATGTTTATATTGTTTGGCATTAATTAAAGGATTAATAGATTAATTCATATCGGAGATCTCCCACAGAATCTACAGATATTCTACAGATTTTCATACAGTGATGCACTTTAATTTTCTTTTTTCTTATTGAATTACTTACGTTCTTCCTTTAAATTCTCCCTTTTTCTGGCGGAAGCCATTTTCCTGCAGCTTTCGTATCGACGGAAAGTGCAATTTCCTATAGAATATGCCAATGGTGTTTGAAAGGTCTCTCAAAGGATTAATAAATTAATTTATATCTGGGATCTTGTAGAGACCATTTTCTCTCGCGTTACATGATTAAGAAATATGTTTTTCAAGCGTCTAGTTATACTAAATGGCGCCTCGTAAACCGCACAAGGCAATCAACGCCCAAAGAGCAATGTATTTAGAAACACGGAAGTTTACGATCCTCCTTGCGATTCTACTTGCTTCACGGTTCATTTACTCGATCAGGATTCAGTCTGTAACAACAAGCGTGCGCGTAACACGCGGAAAGAGAAAAATGCGTAATAGTTCTCAAGTCTCCGACGATTTCATCGGCAAGCGCTCTGTCGTTCAGCCAATCGTTTTAGAGAACTTCCCCATAGTTTTAGAAAATCGTTGCTCGTGTAAAATTGCTGTTTAATGACGAATACGTAACACGATCCCATTAAAAGAGAACTGCAAGCTTATGAGTAAGACCGCGAAGCTGGATCTCGTTCGTCATTTACATTGAAATTATTCAGATCAGCTCCAGTTGCAATATCTTACATTTCTTTAACCATTGCGGTAATCAGCTTTGCATGGAGCTTAGATCACATGTGTTGCAACAAACCATCAGAATCGAATCTGTCACACGATCATCGTGAAAGCTACTCGAGGTGAAAATCGTAATCGAACAGAGAGACGCTTCTATAAATAGACGGTTTACTTATTCATCGTCGCGGATGAAGATGCTCGGCCATTTATTCCGAAATAATGTTGTTTCGCAGATATATCGCAGATCATGGCGAAAAGTCGCAATTGGGACGAGTTGCAGTATGTCTGGGCAGAATGGAGAAGACGAAGTGGGATGAGGATCAAGGACCTCTATCAACAACTCGTCATGTTAAACAATGAAGCTGCTAGATTGAATAGTATGTTCGAAAATAAACGCTACTTTCAACTCTTTTAAAGTTGAATTTCCTAGCTTGTAAGAAAAATTGTCTTTCTTTCTTTAAGCGTAGTGGAATACATTTTTTTCGGATAGTTTTTGCACTAAAATTTTGAAACTGAACGCGAAGAATTAAAGATATCCGGCTGAAATAATCGGTAACTATAGAAGAATGTATCGCTGTGTAGATTTCACTGATGCAGCCGAATATTGGATGTTCCCCTATGAATCTCCAAACCTACAACAAGACATCGATGAAGTATGGGAAATGATACGTCCTCTTTACGAAGAATTACACGCGTACGTTCGAAGAAAATTGAGGGACCTGTATGGACCTGAAAAGATCGGCACTCATGCTCCTCTTCCAGCTCATATTCTTGGTACTAACATGGTTTTTAATACATTCAAGATTGATGTATTCTGACAACGTTGCTCCTAATTAAATTAGCTTCGGTAGTTATGACTTGCATCTTGACAAATTCACGGTCCTGGTCGTGAGATATTCTCTTTTTACCGAATTCTTAAATCAATAATATTTTTGTATAATTAATTTTTCAAACTAAACTGATTTCTTTCGTTGAAAAAACATCCGTTTGTAAGCGATAACTATTAACGATACAACTCTCTACCAACGTTCGAGTTATTGATATCTTGAATGAGTTAATACTATTATAAAACCCCGCGTAAGGTGCGCAGGTATTTTAAAATATAACGAAAATTAACAGGTAATATTTGGGCACAATCATGGACCAACATCATCGATATCACGATACCGTATCCAGGGAAAAGTTATCTGGACGTGACACAGGAAATGCAAGCCCAGGTAAAAGTTACGCATTACGTAATTCTTATCAGAAGAATTAAGTTAGACAAGCTAATGAATTCAGTTCAGACCGACCATTGTTTCCTAGTAGAATCGAAAGTAACCTGTTACGATTCGAAAGCGACGGTGAAGTAAGTGAAGATTCGAGAAATGCAATGTTTCGCTCACCTATTTCCATTGGAATTCTTTGTTCCTTTTTCTCTGTTCTCTTCATTGTTCGTTACGTAATGCATGAAACTTTGAACCTTCAGTCATTGATCACGCACGAAAAATATTGAATTCGCCCTCATACAAATAATACCACAGAATTCGATATTTTAAATTTCACGACCGATTCTTGTTTATGCTTCGAATATCCGATTACAATCGTTCTTACGATTTCTTGCGTTTATCCATTTTCAATTATGCCGAAAGACTTTCACACTGCGTGTTTACATGAATTTATGTTTTATCGTGAGATAAGGCTCCGTAGGAACACGTTCATTGAAATTAATTAGTTGTAGTTAGCTCTCGTATCATGTTTCGATTAGTCGGTATTTGAAATTGAAATTGTTTTGGCAATTGATTTAGGGTTACACGCCTATCGAGATGTTCAGGATCGCGGAGGAATTTTATCTGTCCCTCAACCTGAGCGCCATGCCTCCTGAATTCTGGGCCGGTAGCATAATCGCGGACCCTGGAAATCGGCCTTTAATTTGCCAGGCTTCTGCTTGGGACTTTTGCAATCGTTTAGATTACAGGTAACTTAATCGAGTTTTATGCTTGTAAATAGACTACGAATGTTTATATTATATATGTGAACATTTATATTTTGCAGATAATCAATAATTAGATAAAGTTTTCTTTAAAAACGACTAAAACATTAAAACTTTATTTTTCAAGTGCAATAATATGCACGTTATTTGCATTTATACACATCATCGTATATGTTTGCGTGTTTATGCTTGTTGTAAAATAAATATCCGCAATCTAATTATAAAAAATAGATTAGCTAATTAATTTCATTTTTTTCAGAATCAAGATGTGTACTAAGGTTACCATGAAGGATCTAATCACAGTACATCACGAGATGGCTCACATTCAATACTTCTTACGTTACAGCGGATTGGCTCGAGAATTCAGAGACGGCGCCAATCCAGGTAACGTAGACGTTTCCTTTCAAACTTGCAAATCAGTTATTTTCTACGTTGCGAAGTAAAATCAACATTTTTAAAAAATCCATCGCGAACTACCAAAAAAAAAAAAAAAAAAAAAAGGGTAATCAAACGTAACGTAAAGACTTACTTTCCTTCCTTTCGCAAAGATCTTTCAAACGATCGAATATCGACAACCCGGAAATCATGCGTCATTAAATGAAATACAAGCGTTTCGATGTTCTGAAAACGAAACAAACGAGGAATACACACGATAGTGAAGCCTATAAAAACGAACGGTAGGTTCATGAACGAGAAACGACGGAACGACACGCGATAGCACGATGGACGTAAGTCGCTGTCGTTACATAAGTCTGGTCCGCTCCTCGACTTCCGGTAGGCGGTCCACTCGGAACTTTTACGGCTAATAACGCGAAAGCGAGAGCGAGAACGATACGGTCGAGGCGGATTCGCGCAAGTACCGGCCCGGTGTGTCCGAATGGATGTGCGAGTACTCTCTAATCCGTACGCCAGATCGTTAAAATATTTTTATTATGGTATAATCGCGCTTTCACCGTTCCGCCAGTCGGTCGTTCGCCTAACCGCCGACTAGATACTATGAAAATAAATCTTGAACGATGCCTGTGACCTTGCGGAGTCGCTTTATGGGGCCTGGAAAGTCGGTTGAAATAACCGGACTATGTTAAGTGGATAGATATTATGGAAAATTTGACGGTCACGGGCAATTCCTGAAATAGATTTAGAATAGAGTAAAATAGGGTATTTCGAGTCGGTCAGATATTCGAGTCGAATCAAAGAAATTTTTCAGTAATTTTGTAATTTACCAAACTCGGTTATGAATTCTTAATCGATCTACGTTTGAGAATAGGTTATTTGACTCGTTAGTAGCAGCGTGATGAATAGTAGTACATTGACAGCTCGATAACCATCATTTTCTATGAGAACTTGTACTGATAAAATGGAAACAACTTTGTTCAATGTTAATACTTTCAGTTGTAATTTGAAGCTTAGACTCAAATAATCCTGTCTCTGTAGTTTAATGAGAAAATTACTAATGATCGACTGGAAAGCCAGATAAAATTCTGCTCGCGGGATAAAATTGTTATTGAGCTGTAAGAAAGTTACGATTCAATAAGAACAATCTCTCGTCGTTCATCGTTGTGGAGTGAAAGAGACTGGAAGATACTTACTGGTTGACAATTTGTCTGTCTAATGCACCTGTCGCTTTCCCTCATGGTTATCGCTTGAAGCAAAACGTGCTTGTTTATACAGGATTCCACGAAACAGTGGGTGAAGCCGTTGCCCTCAGTGTCGCCACTCCTCGTCATCTACAAACCCTCGGTTTGGGTACCAAGTTTATCGATGAACCTACAGCGGATATTAATTACCTGTTCTCTTTGGCGATGGACAAATTGGTGATATTGCCATTCAGCATTGCGATGGAGAGATGGCGATGGGACATCTTCCGTGGTTACATCACTAGGGAAGACTACAATTGTCATTGGCATCGATTGATGGAACAATACGCTGGAATCAAGCCGCCTGTTCTGAGAACCGAGGATGACTTCGATCCTGGCGCCAAATATCACATTCCTGCGAACATCCCTTATATTCGGTAAGTTTTTAACTTTTGAGTTTCTAAGATCGAGTTACTTGAGTCCCGCCGAGTTTAAAGCGACAACGTATACCATATATTGACAAGGTATCAGATAATATAATATTAATTCCTTTTAGTTCCTTCATTAGAAGTTTTGAACTTTTGAACTTCATTATCTGATTTTTTATTGTTAAAGAGAGATACGAATATCGTGGAATTTTATCAAATTTTATTCGAAATCAACGAAATATACAGATATATCGATAATATTATCAGTGTATCAGTGATCTCTTCGGGTGGCTCCCGATAAACCTAATCACCGAACTCCATGATCCATACCTCCTACTAAGAGTCAAATATCTCAAACGTAATAATATTTTATCAACGAAACGCGCAAGTACATCGACACCAATTAGATTTCTCCTTTTATGAAAACCATAAGAAGCGATTTCACTTCTGATCATTCTTAATTCGTTGCCAACTGCGTTTCGTCTCGTAGTATCATCGATACATTGGGAGAAAGCCTCTTTCTCCGTGTTAACGATCCTCTGCAAAGAAGCACGTGGTTTTGTTTGAACAGTTATTGACATTTTTCGGCTCTTCCATCGGCATCGTTACGTATGCATGTTCGATGAAAGTTTCTCTTTCTTCGACCACGGCCAGCTTAATTGTTGGCCAGTTTTTTGTTGCGTTAATCATCATATCGCTTCCGTGTTAACGCATTCGCGAGCAATCGTTCTTGCTCACCGACCGGTTACTTTCCAACTTTTCCAGGAACCGTTTGTTACGGACGTAACGTTGCGTTACCGCGCATCGCGAAAGTCCATTCGGTGATGCTATCGCATTTTCCGAGTTGGACGTTCTCCTTAAGAAGGAAAAGGCAGTTACGAAACCGCCGAATAAAAATGTAATTAACGGCCTTGATTCAATTCAGGATTAGTTTTTGGCGAATGTTTGAGAAATTTTGAAACGGATTCTCATAGAATTTGTTTAACTTTCACGGTATTTTGGAGGTTTGGTTAGGAGACGAAGCAACCAATAGAAAGAAATTCGATTTTTGTTCTTTGGTTTTATTAGAAAGAAGCGAAAGACATGGTATATGGGCGTCCGTCGAGCCGAGCTCAAATCAGTCACTCTGCCGACGAACGCCGCGTGAATCTTTATACAATAAATCGTACATGTACAATGTATTCTTAGGTACTCAGGTATCAAAGGATATCAAAACACTAGGATCTAAATAGAACGAATCACTGGCTGAAGAACGCTTTCTCCCAAAAACTAGCGTCCACTTCGCAACTCATACTTTCTATAAATCGTTTTTCAGCCCAGCGAAATGATTTTTTGAGATATAATTAAAATAAATATACCCTCGTCGCGTCGAAAATGAATTCTAAGGAATTTCCAGAAAGGGGAAATCAAGGCGACGCGACAATTTGGGCGGTCGAGCCGATATTACCAGGTGTCAATGGCGACCTTTCGATCTTAATTCTTCTAATGCCCTCCATAACTAGACTCGTAGCCACCACCAGATTCGTAACCTCCAGATTCGTAACCTCCGGATTCGTAACCTCCGGACTCGTAACCTCCTCCATGACCGTGCACCGACACAGGTACAGGTACCTTAACTGGATAGGGCACAGGCTTGGCGACAGGCACTGGTACTGGCTTCGTAACTTGAACTGCTACTGGTCGTTCGACTGGTACTTTAACCGCGTAGGGTACAGGCTTTTCAACAGGAACCGGTACAGGTTTCTCCACTGGGTATGGCGCTGGTATGGGTACCTTAACTTCGACAGGTACCGGCTTTTCTACGGGAACTCCGACTGGTCTCTCTACGGGTACCTTGACTGGATAAGGTACAGCCTTCTCGACAGGCACTGGTACCGGCTTCTCGACGGGAACTGGGTACGGTTTCGGGATGTGAACGGGATAGGGTCGATCAATAGGCACGTTCACAGGGTACGGTACAGGTTTGTCGACAGGGAATGGCTGGGGAACGTGTTCCACGACTTTCACAGGGTATGGTATAGGCTTCTCGACGGGGTACGGCTGTGGTACAGGTACCTTCACGGGGTAAGGTACATTCTTCTCCACTGGATACGGTTGTGGCACGTAAACTTTGTACGGTACTGGCCTTTCCACGGGTATTTGGACAGGGTACGGTATCTTCTTCTCCACGGGATAGGGTTGTGGAATATGGACCGGTACTTTGACCAGAACCTTTACTGGTACCGGGATCTTCTTTTCCACTGGGTACGGTTGTGGCACGGGGACCTTGACTGGGTATGGTATCTCTTTCTCTACTGGATAGTGGACCTTCTTCTCGACCGGATAGGGTATCTTCACGCTCTTTACGATCGTGACTTCCTTTACTTTGCCACCTTCGGCGTAGCCACCACCATATCCTCCACCAGAACCACCGCCATAGCCACCACCATAGTCACCTCCTTCGTATCCACCGCCATGGCCTCCCGACAGAGCGATCTCATGTCCTCCGCCGTAGTCACCGCCTTCGATGCCTCCCTCGAGATGACTGAGTCCTCGTTTCTCTTGCTTCTTTTCTACGTTAGATTCTTGAGCTGCCACGTTCTTCGTGGTTTCCTTCTCGCACACCGCTGTGGCCAATAGGCCAAACAATATCGTAGGAATCTGAAATAAAATGATTACTCCTATCCTATCTGTTTCATAAATTTTGCGTTCGAAACAGTTCGAAACTTTATCATATCGTATAAATAGTATCGTGTAGAAGAATTAAAAAAATTTCAAAGTTCTCTGCCTTTAAAGGATTCTATTCTAAGTATTTCATTCGACGTTCTTCGCTTTTAAAGGACTCTATCTTATAATTCTGTTCAATGTAGATTGTCTGGTTCTCGAGGATAGTTGATTGTCGGTACTCACCAAAAATTTCATGTCTTACAGGCACTCCGATATCTGGGCGAAGTCCAGACTTTACTGGATACTTCCCCCCAAGATGCCACCGACTTTATAGTCCGCTTTCCCCCGACCATGGATCGATCGCGAGCCCCCCTGTTCGCGCTACGTTCGCGGAAAAGTGAAACACACGCGTGTGGCGCGCGAGCGAGCGACCGGCTGCTTGTTCGACGCGCGCGACGTTATAGCATTTTTTTTCAAATCTCGACCGGCCGCAACTTTGCTTCCATAACCCGTTGCACTGGCGTAGCTACGACCACGGATTCTCTTCCAGGGTGAAAGGAAACGCTCACTGCGCGGAAGACGTACGAGTGTTTATCAAGTTCCCCTCCTGCCTCGATTCGCGCCCCTATCTCTAAATCCATCGATTACATCGAAACGATACCGAGTTTAGCGTAGATTGCAACTGTACTTGCTTCTTACACAAACTATAATAGAGAACCAACAATAGGAAAATACGTGAAACCAGCGGTGCAAATATGGTGGAGATTATAGAGACGATCGACGACGCATTAGGGAGAAATAGGATAACTAACTGACATATTTGCTGAATTTTATCGTACAAGGAGAATGTTCACGGTAGACCGATCAGAATCCTAAACGGAGTTTACCTAACGGTTCTGTTACATTTCCTTGTTTTTCCTTGGTTTTCATCCATCGATTGACTTCCATTAAGACGAACCCGCAGCAAGCGATTCAACTTCTCTTTTTACGAAAATTTTCAACGATTGTCGAGTACTATTTGTCGTTAGTTTTTGATCCGAATGTTAGTACCTGAGAATCTCACAGTTAAATCTAGAAATTAGATATTCGAGGGTTTCGCGATTGGCATCGCGCAATTATCAAAATTGGAGCTTCAGGGTGTAAACCGTGTTTTGGAAGATATACAACGCCACTTATTGTTGACAAGCTTTGCTGTAATAATCGCGTTAACCGCGCGATTCTAAAAGTTCGCCTATTCTGAAAGATCTTGTTATTTTACGCCAGTGGACTGGCGAATTCATATTTAGTCCAATGCTCCTCTCTTTCCCCTTCTCTCTGTCATACTTCAAAGTTTCTCGTCAAGGCGATTGCCCCCTCTGTTTCCGGTCCCCGTAAGAGGACGCGCGACATTTCCATCGCCTGTAGATCCTCTGGTCTGCGGCGAAATCCTCTTTCGTCGAACGAAGAGAGCGTGAGGAAGGAAGAAGGCCCGCGGTGGGAGAATTAACAAAAAAAAAATGAGAAGCGATGGTGGAGGGAGCACCGAACATACGGGACGTATAACGGGTGGGATCCACAGATATACCTGCGGTTCGTGTCGGTAGCGGATAAAGCTACGTCCGACTCGAGAGATCGATCGTGCAGATCCTGAGCTCGCTGCAACGCGATCGCGTCGATAAACGATAATCGCGTTACGCTTGGAGAGAGTAAGACGAGAGAGTCTTACCGAATTCTATTCGTTTCCGTAACGTATACTACCGAACGTTTCGTACGTTATAATATAATGTTATACGTTCTCGTCCATAATTCGTTGGTCATTTGGTAAACGTAAATTGAAAATGTATACGCTGTACGGTTACGAAATGGAGGAAGTCAGGCTACAAATTTTGTATTTGCCTTATGCTAGACTGTGAATCCTAAAACTGGAAAGGTAACGATTGGAATAGTTAGATGGAAAACTTTGCGCGCCGTTGCTTTTTAATCGCCAGTTTACATAGTAATTATGCGGTCTTAAAAGCAAAATAGCACGAGGGAGAAGTAATAAATACCAAGGAATAAATATCATTGATAGATTAGACGAAACATTTGCTGATTTTTGATGCGTGAAAGTATCGTGAGTTTCTAAATTACCATCATCAATTAAAGATATATGAATTATACATCGTTATTGACGGCTAGGAATATTTTACTGCAGCCGGAAGTTAAATTACTGGATTTAAGAGAAGAGTTAAACACGATCTTACATTACTTGATCATTAGGTAATTTCTTCGCGATAATCATTACTTTTCGCGATGTAGCAGTTTAGATAGTAATTTTGAAAGTTCGGAAGATCGATTTAAACTTTAATTTAATACATAAAAATGTGAATTTAGAAAAGGATGATTTTTAATCCTTCGTAATTAAAATTTTACGAGTACTTCCCCGAAAAGAATCTACTCTTGGGGAAGAGAACAGTTGGAGAAATATGCATATCGATTGAAACGTTAACGAGTTTTCCGTGAGAAACTCACGTAACTGCAGTCATGCGTCTAATTATTCGCGAGAAATTAATCTAATGGAAGAGATACACGCGAAGACCGATAAGAAAACAAGGTTTCCAGAGTGTATAGTATTAGAAGCATATTTATTTACATTGAACAGAAAATCAACTTATAAATGAGAATTATTCCTAAAAATAAGAATCCTGAACATCTTTGCTTTTGGAGAATCAACGATGCTGGAAATCAGTCAAAATATACATTTTACATTACACGAAACAACTAGAAGATCGTTACTATGAACAGTTTTACTGAATTAAACGTCGTTAAAATATGTACATTTTTCCATTTGCATGGTATACGCTTACTTGAATTCATCAAGCAGTGTTAATAAAATTTGATTTATGCATGGGTTAACCAAGCAAACAAAAGCGAAGAGTATCGTTATAAGGATAATCTTTATACAGGGTATAACGTTACCTTAGAAAATAGAAAAATCAAAGTGACACGAAAAACGATCCTCTACTTGTTTTAAACAATATATAATAATACATACGATCCTTGTCATCCCTAACTTATCTCTCGTCGCAAATTCAATGCACCCGATCCACAATTCGATCTTCTACCGTCTCGATCGAATATTTCTCTTCTTACGTCCATCGTTAGCTTCTATATTCTTCTCATCTTCCCTCGAATCTCCTCGGTCCTTCCATCCATCAGAACTACCTTGGTCCCAATCAAGATTCACTGGTACTGGCACTTGAACCCAATAAGGGAATGGTTTCTCTACTGGTACTGGTACCGGCTTTGTCACATACACTTCGTACGGTTTGTCCACCGGTACTTTGATCGCTACTGGATAAGGTTTCTTTACCTCCACTTTAATTGGTCTCTCCACGGTATAGGGTTTTGGCACTGGTACCTTTATCGGTATCGGTACCGGTCTTTCCACAGGTACAGGGAAAGGTGTATCGACCGGTACCTTAACCTCAACAGGGTACGGTTTGGCCACAGGCACTGGATACGGTTTAGCGACCTCCACGGGATACGGTTTCGGTATTGGGACTGGATAAGGTCGATTTACGACGACCTTGACTGGTACCGGTACCTTCTTCTCCACTTCGTAGGGCTGTGGTACCTTAACCGGTACTTTGATCTCGTAGGCCACTGTCTTATCGACGGTGTACGGCTGTGGTACCGGCACCTTTACCTCCACCGGTATCTTTTTCTCGACGGTGTACGGCTGGGGAACTGGAATTTCCACTTTGTACGGTACCGGCCGATCCACCTTCACTCCGTATGGTACCTTTTTCTCCACTGTGTACGGCTCTGGTACCTCGACAGGTACATTCACGAACACTTTGACTGGGTATGGTACCTTTTTCTCGACCGTGTAAGGGTGTGGTACCGGCACCTTCACCTCGTAGGGTATATGTTTATACACAGGATATGGTACTTTCTTCTCTACAGTCACAGGTACCGGAATCTTCTTCTCAACTGTTAACACTTTTGGCCTTTCCCAAGCTGAAACCCGTTGCAGAGACAGATCGCTCCTTGGAAATCTTCTCCAACCTTCGTTTCTGATTCTGCTTGGCCATTCTTTAAACGACCTTGATCTGAATCTTCTGGAGTACCCCCAGTCCTCCGTGTCGTCCTCTGGTTCTCCTTCGTCTTCTAAAGACGAGGAATGACTCTCGTAAGTGAAATCCTCGCGATAAGGAACTTTTCGCGTGTTGGAGTAAGATTCTCGAATTTTCTTCGATTCAGTGGTGACATTTCCGCCTTCCAACGCTTTTTCCACTGCCCTTTCGGCTGCCCTTTCCGCAGCCTTTTCTACCGCGAGCTCCGCTGCCCTTTCGAGGTCCTCTTTTCGGGTGGCGGAACAAGTTAGGATGACAGAGAAGCATAATAACGCGATGATGCTTTGCTGCTGTGTGGAAATTCCATAAATATTAGTTGAAAGCGTTGAATTTTTATGAAATAGGAGAAAGAGTCAAACGTTTTTAAAACGTATTTTTGGAAAATGTTATCGAGTCAAGCTGTATCGTTGTTTCATACAAGATGAGTAGGAGATTCGATGGATACGTATGAAAAAAAGTATCAAAATAATTGGAATTTAGTATTTTCTAGTAAAACTTGCAATTGAAATGTCGTTTAACATTTCAAAAGGGAAATAAAACGATACAGTTCACCTTTGAACCGTTAAAATATTCGCGAAAGGAGGAAAAGGAAGAATCTACTTAATGAAACTCAAAGGTCGAAGATTCGAAATACCAACCAGTCGTCCCATGATTTTTCCTAGCCGCGGCGATAGATCAAGGTGTACTGAATCCAAACGAATGCTGCTCCAGTATTATTTATACACGGTGGACAACTTTCGCCTGTTCGACCAGCTAAATCTTTATAGACTTCGCGATATCCAGCTTGTGACAATTATCCACTGTTAAACGGTCATTGTTTTTCATGGAAATGGTCCAGCGGAAACGTACAGGTATTTATTATTCGACTCGTAAAACTGTTTTATTTCCCGAGAAGTAATTTTAGAACATTTTTGCCGGATATTATTTTCACGGAAGCATTTACGATCGAAGGGAAGACTTTTTCTAGAACCAATCGCTTGAATACCTTTTTAATTACTCACAGATACTTAAATTGTAATCGAATAGGCGTGAAATTTCTATCTTTTAATTTTTAATTGTATAATTAAACGCGAAAATTTGTAATGTCAAATAGAATTCGTACTAGCACTAGAAAATATTAATATTTTCAGATCGTAACATATGAATCTGCTGCATCAATTTTCTGAAATTTTTCCAACAAATATTTTCATCTTTGTCGACGTATCATTGTATATCGTGTTAAAGATGAGAATTTTCTTTTACATATACGATATGATTTTTCAATATATACGCGTGTATAAAACATATATTTCTTTAGAATTCATTGAAGCAGCTATAAATCGTTAAAAATTGGACATTTGATCGGTTTCAAAAGTACCAGGAATCTTCCAATCGTTCGATATATTTTTTTGAGTTATGCGTCAGAAATAGTTATTTCTCATGCCACTGAATTATTCAATGGCGTTATCTAAAACGCTTTAAACTTTCCGATATCTGATCCAATCGTATCCTAAATCGAAAAAAATTAAAAGTGGGAAGAAAATAACAAATTTACACAACTTCTAAAAACCATGAAAATCTATTTACGATGCAGCAACGCAAAGGTTCTAGTTCGTTAATCTGATGAAAAGCTCGCCAGGAAGGCAACGTTATTTGCGTTTGTCGGATGAAAGCGAATGACCACTTTCTATAAGCAATCGTAAAACTGTGCGAACCCTGAACCACTACGAAGCTACGTTTTTCTATTCCCTGGAGCGAACGTTCCAGAATTTCTATCACGGAACTCGCTATAAACAAAGATTGCAACTATAGTAATCTATCATTTGTTACTAGTCGTCCCTTTCGCGATATTCCATTTGTACGCTCGGTCAGCCTCCTCGCATCCTTTGGTTTCTTTCTTACCGTAGATCTTCATCGATCGCACGAGCCATTGAGTTTCTCGTGTGTGGAACAAGCGAAACGAAAACCTGTATAAAAGTTCTTCGTGGCTGTCTTGCCATTTTAAATCGCGCCGCTTTCTTCCTCTGGCTCGACAATCAGATTAAATATATTCTCTGGTTCGCAACTTTGCGTGTCTTACGTTGAAAAATTTTCCAGTCAAACAGATTCGTAGCTAAACAGGAAACGTAGAAAGTTTCGACGAAAGTCACGAAACTTGATTCTGTTGTTCCCGAATTGAATTACTGAAATCGAGAAGAGCGTACTAACAATTATCATGTTACGGTACGTATAGCGATATTCAATTTTCTTAAATAAAAATCACATAATTTCGAAGCTTCTTTCCGGGAATGAAATTTGAGAAACATTTTGCGAGTAAATAGAAGAGATTACGATTATTCTTTGATCGTCGATTACGTTTATTTTAATCGTGTTAGAATTGTGTAATGTTCTGCCGATTATTATTGACGTTATTATTAGTTACGAGGAAAGTCTCGATCATGGTCGGAAGCTATGTCGTGGAAGTTCCATACGAATCAACGAGGAACATCGATGCAGTTAATCGGAACGAAGGTAAACGTGACCGGAAGGAAATCGATATCTTGGATTTCGTAGTTGCATTTATGTAGAAAATACATCGTATCTTTTATCTAAATTACTCCAATGTTGTTTTCGGCCCTTATACGTATTTGCAAATTTATATTCGAACGTTATCGCATTGGAAACTTATAGAAATAAATTAATTAAGAATCGTAATATCGATGTTTCGGTTACATAAATAGAAATTATTTAGAGAGCGATAATTATTAATGGCATCAATGCGCATGTACTACGGTAGAAACTACTATTCGATCGATACGCCAATGCAGAACCAGAAAATGCATTTCAGGGAATGTAGGTTGCAGTTCAAGTTTAACAATCGATGACATAGAAATCTTGAAATTCGCTACCTTTGAATTCTTTTTAATAAAACCAATTCTCCCGAAATTCCTTTGAAATTGCTAATAGTTAGACTGCGAATATTTGTACAATTTCATATCCTTGTGGCTACAAATAGAAGATAGAGAACCCAAACGGAAATTAATGTCCCTCTGACCCTCCTTGTCTCACTGTAGGAGCCTATACTTTAGATATTTTATATATATATTTTACATATAATATACGTTTACATTTCCTACAAACGAGTAAAAGTGCATAATCTAACTCCTAAATAACTCTAATAACTCTAAACAGTGAAACGCCTTTGATTCCACTTACGGTATTTGTACGCACAAAAATAAACGGAGAGAGCCATTCAACTATTACCATTGACTCCAAATTTCGCGCTAGGAGACGCTCTAACAAAACGAAATTACTCTAACATTCGCCATGCTATTCACATTCGTCGGTTTCAATCGTGATATCTAACCTCGTCCACGTCCTTTTCCTCTTCTACTGGTACAGAAACGGGTACTTTAACAGCGTAGGGAACAGGCTTCTCGACAGAGTAAGGCACAGGTTTCGTCACGTGGACAGGTATGGGCCTATGAATTGGTACCTTCACCGGCACAGGCACCGGTTTTTCCACGGTATAAGGTACCTCCTTTTCCACGGGATATGGTGCTGGTACCGGAATCTTCACTTTGACAGGGATAGGTTTATCAACAGTTACCGGTACAGGTCTTGGTACCTTAACCGTCACAGGTACAGGTACTGGTTTATCAACGGGATAAGGGACAGGCTTGGAAATTAGCACGGGATATGGTTTAGATACGGGTATCGGTATCGGTTGTTCCACCTCGATTTTTATAGGATAATGCACCACCTTCTCGACAGGATACGGTTGAGGCACGTGTACCGGTACCTTTATTGCTACTGGAATTTTTCGTTCGATAGGGATTGGTTCGGGTATCGGTACCTTAACTTCATAATGAACTTTCTTCTCTACCGGAAAGGGGTCAGGTACGTAAACCTTGAAAGGTACCGGACGATTGACCGGTACTTGGACCGGATAAGGTACTTCTTTGATCACTGGTACCGGTTTAGGTATCTTCAGTGGGACTTTGACAAAGACTTCTACCGGGTATGGTATTTTCTTTACGACTGGGTAAAGTTGTGGTACAGGTACTTTGACGGGGTACGGTATATTCTTGACGACGGGATATCGTATCGTTTTTTCGACTGGATACGGCATTGCGACTTTCTTTATCACGGTTACCATCTTGCGCACGTCCTCGTGCACGTGGCGGCCTAGAACTTGACCCTCTCGTGGTACTCCGGCTGGTATATCGTTGGATTCTGGGATGTAGAGCTTTCCGTTTTCGAGATCGTTGCTGTTGACTGTCGTTTCTCCGAGATTTTCCGCTTCTGCTTGCTGATCTTCCAAGGGTTCATTGTAGGAGTCGTCTGTAACGATCTCGTTTAATTAATATTTATGTACCGTTGGTGTAAATATAGATAGTACAACGATCGCTATATTATATAAAAAAAAATGTGTTGCGTAAAAATACTACGCGAGGAAAAGAGAACTTTGCAGTCTCGCGACTATAGGTTTTTATTTTAATGAAAATGGACTTGTTACGTAGCGCTTACTATAAGAAGATATTATAACTGATAAATTTACGTACGCTTTTCTTCTACCGACTTTGTGGATCTTGGTCCCCGATCCGTCTTCTCCAAAGCACCGCTCGTTTTCTCTTCAACAACGGGAAAGTTTCGTTCTTGTTTAAAGTACTCCCGTGGCCGTGTACTCATAGTTTGATAACATTTGTCAGAAATCGAAACTTGTTTCCGATTAATACGATGACCGGACGATGTTGCCACGGCGAATATCAACAAGATTGCCGTATTTCTCTACAAGTGGAACAGATGAATTTTTTTACAAAAGTTATAACATTCTCGAAATTCACTTTTCAACATGATCACACGATATTCGGACACTTGGATGCAAATTTAGACGTTCTTCTCTTTCCTCTCTCGTTTCATAACGTACCATGTAATCCATCGTATAGATTAAGATCCTGGTGTCTGTAGGATTGAAAATTCTAACTAGAAAATTACAAACTAGACGATTACTAGGTAAATTACGTGGTTCTACTAGATTTTGAAGAATTTGCGATGCGCGTTGCAAACTGGACAGAAGTAAATCAGTTTATATAGTCGTTCCTCCATCCAGAGCCTGTGCACGAGTGTTGATGGATTCACCAAGAGGGGACGCGTCTTCGCTTTCGCGTCTTTTGTCGAGAGTGAAACTCATCCAGATAACGTCCCGGTCAGGAGCTATCGATTCGAAGAACCTAACTCTTGTTCGATTAGAACGGATAGAATCAAGCATCTAGAAACGGAGCGACACTGAATGTTGGTGAACGAGTTTCACTCAAGTTCGGTCGGTGTTTTCACGCCTTTTGCGACAACGTTTTTCCCTGTTGCGGCGACCTTGAAATGCATTCCATCGAGAATGCTGGCCGCAACCGATCTCGATGCGAATCACGCACGGAACGAAAGCGAACGATCGCCTGACTCTCGGAGTCTTCGGGTGATGCGCTTGGGATTTCTAGTCGAAACCGGTGCTTGATAAATTTAGCGTATTTTTTTGTTGGGTTCTTCGTTTCTAGCAGAAGATATCGAGTTAAAGATAACAAAGGGTGGAAAATTGAAACCGAGATCGTAATTTCAAGAAACGATAATTCTAAATAATCCAAATGATAAAATTGCAGAGATTACACGTACGCGACTTTATCTCGAATAATCTAAACAGATTGAAATTCGTTTTACACGCAAAGTGCAAAAATTTGCCAAATATCTTATTATTCTGTAACGCTGATAGAAGACACTGACTGCTGACGAATGTTAGATCCAGCGTACGTAAGCAGGGAAATTAAACGAATCAAGTTCTAACGTTTATGGCCTTCCGGATACCAACCGGAAAGATGTAAGCGACAAACCGTGCAAGACATTCACGGTCATGGACAATGTCGATGGAAACTGTGCCGCGGTTCTGGCCATAATCGAGCAAACGGTGGACAGTCGTTCGCAAAGATACACGTAATCGAAGAAGGGGAACGTTGGTCGCGGAGAAAATATGGTATCGCGTTAATTGGGACCGTTTTACGGGGATTTCACGGCGGACACGCGATGATCACGGGTCCGTGAACGAATTCCGATCCTTTTCTGCTTTTTGGTAGCGTTTCTGTCATGCTCTATGCACCATGCAAATCTTTTCCATGCACCTTGTTACTGACAACTGGTATCGCTCAGCAGAGAGTATAGTTTTCTTCTTTCGTACGGACACGAAACACGTTTCAAAGAATTTTTAGACATATATGAGAATTATGGAGGAACTGGGTTTCATCAGCTAATCGCTATCAGAATGTTTCGAACGCGTTCGTTTCGCAATCGTTTATTTTTATATTACTTCTTAGTGCCCAGGAAATTTTTATTCGTATTTTTGCATCGTTACGTCGCTTCTTTGCGTACACGCGTAACATATTCGTGAAAAAAGGGCAAAATATTCGAATACTCTCGTGAGAGCCATTGCAGGTTAAAATTGTAAGAAAAAGAGTCGTTAAGAAATCGTTCGGAATTAAGAAATAAAAATTTCACTTTCGGATATTGAAATTTTTAAAGCGCACGCCACTAGAACTAAATTCTGAAGTCAATATGCAAATAACTTTCTTTTTATCCTTAATGATGTGGTCATTACCATCAGAATTATTAAGCGTGAGAAAGCTCCATTCATGCAGCGCATTTGCGAATTTGGGTATCCTGTAATCGATTAATTATTGAAAAATTACTGCGATGTCTATAATAAGATTGAAGTCCTTCCAACGATATGTAAAATCGGCCTTATTGTATTAATTACGATTATTTAATAGATAAGCCATTGAATAACGACGTGGAGTCACGCGACCGGTTACAAACGACCTCTTGATGGAGAAAAATCATCTCGATTAATTAAAAGAATCCAACTTCGTTACATAGTGCGCGTCATTAGCATAATTGGCCGTCTTCGCTTTCGATGCGTGCACGGTGTATACTAACGAGCTATTATTTATAGCGATTGTACGCCGCGCTAGAAACGATTTATCGGATGTTCCACTCTTTCAAAGTTCTATTACGATCAGCGATTTAGAAAGATTTCAATTTAAATTTCCGGTCACAGCGCCATTTATCTCGAATTGAAATCTAGTCATTATACGATTTATCGAATATTCGGTCTTGTCGCTGATAGTCTCATTTCGAATAAACTGCTGTAACTGCGGTCGATATCGTTTCCCACGGTTGCTTAATTTTAATTTTCTTATATAACGATTCGATCGTCTCTGCGAGCTTAAAACACGATATTATATTCATTTAGCGATTCAGTTTCGAATTTAACTTTTTTCTTTAACCGCTAAGTATCCCAACGCGCAAAAGTGAATTTACCGATCATTGTAAAATTCGTACGGCTTCTTTACCGACGCTCGCTACGAGTAAAAGTTGAAGAAACTGCCGAGCTACGCGCAAGTAGCGTTGCAGGAATGAAAATTCAATTCGTAATTAGAAATCACTAACTAGAAATATCAGGAAAAATTAACGTATGAATTTACATCGATATACACTTACGATAATGAAATAAAGGAAGGAATAAAATAAAAAAGTTACGCGCATGCGAGTTGTCGAAAATTTCACTAATTGAAAAAAGAAATGAAAAAGAACACCGCAGGAACCAAGGTGCAAGGACATAGATGCAAGTAGAAACGCTTCTCGCCCAGTCAAAAGTCGCGAAGGGGAATTAGGACCGTTCCGGTCGGACACGAAGCGGCGAGTTTCTCTCCCATGACTATCTTTCGTACGAAGGGGAGACCTCTCTCACTTTCAGCCTCGGTGGAAGTCGCGTGCGATTCGATTGCATAAGAGTTGCCGGCTCGTTCGACGGACGAGCGCGAAGCGTGTGATTCGTGAGTCAAGTGACTGTGCTTGGGCACGGTCGAAGTGGGTCGAAGCGCAAAAGTCAAACTCATTGTATATCATGAATATCGTTATACGAAAAAAATTGAACAAGGAAATTCGACTTTCGTTTACCGTGACCTTGCAAGGAGAAAATATTTCTTTATTTACATTCTCGATACGTTCCTTTACGTTCTTTCTTCTTTTTTTCTTTTTTTTTTTTTTTTTTTTTCGTTCATTTCCACTTTCGGTTTGTCGTTCAAATTTTCTCCCTCGCTGCTTTATTTTTCTGCTCGCTACCGAATCGCAAACGTCAACGTGGGAGAATGAAATAAGTCGTGGGCGTGATCCGTCGGCATACTCGGCTACTTCGAGCCCGAGCCAACGACGCGACGTCAATTAACGATTCCAACGAACAGAGAGCCACGTGCGCGAGTCTCTTTAATTAAAATAATGCTGCTGCTGCTTTTTCGAGGAGTTCGCACAAGGCACGCGTACATTGAAATCACATATAGCCGAAGAATCCATCGGGGTTGCTTAACGAACGCGCAACGAAGATAATTGAAGGTTGCTGGCGAATCGTTGCTAAAGTTTCCGGTGCTTCCATCGAACTTGTACGCCTTGTCGATAATCGCTTTCCCTTTGGCGGTATTGTTCGAGACTGGCGTACGCGCGGGCATTGTTAAACTCGGTCGAAAATTCAGAGCCACTGGGAATTGCTGATAAAAAGAGGGAAATATAATACGTTCGATATAAGACGAAAGGAAGGCGAAAATCGATAAGACGGCGTTTCCACGAATCTTTTCCCGAGTATTCCGGTAATTCCGTGGAAAGTGGATATGGGTCAAAGAACAACGAGCTGTATATCGGTGCAAATTACGAGGACACGTTGACGGTAAGGGGCGATCAAGAGCATCGATTTGGCAGGCCCGTGTTGGCAGCGAGAGAAGTGGGTCGTGGCTCTGCCATCCGGTTTAGCGTGTCGTCGATACAGCACGCGAATCTTTCGTGCACCTGCACGCATAGTCGCTCGGACTATTTGAAGAAAGTTTCAAGTAGAAAGTGAAACTCGCGAATTCGCGAACTCTGTCCCTTCGATCGAAGCACGTGGAAAGCGAGCAACCGATCGTGACACGGATTCTCTCACAGCCTTGTAATAATATCGACGATTCGAGTACTGTCGATCGACAGAGAACGTGAAATTGTTTCTGAGATCGTCGATGATAAATATCGTTGTGGAATGGTTAATGAATAGGAACGGCGAGGGACGTCGGTGAGTGGAGCACGCGGAAAACGAAAGTGGAAATTGTTAAACTAGTCGTGACGTCGCGTCGGTCGAAGGAATCCGAGGGAAGGTCGTATCGAGCGTGAAACAACACACCGTTCGTTATTCTTTAGGTTATTAATATTTATAATTCGTACAAAAATACATGTATTCTGCTATTTCGGTAGAAAAAAAAAAAAAAAAAGAGAAGGTGAGATAAGCGAGCTGTTGGTCGAAGGTCGCTAAAGACAGGCTCCAACTACGAAATCTCTCGATTTCTTCGTATCCATGACTCGCGTCTTCGTGTTTGCGGGGGTTGGTTACGATCGACCTCGGAGGAACCGGTCTCTGGAGCGGCGCGATATGTTCGTTTGACTCGCGGCTCACCCCTGTCGCGATCCAGGTACAAGAAGAAATACGCGAATAGACGCGTGCCATCGAGTACCGTTCCCTTCCGACTCTCGTCAATTTCGTTTCTTCTTTTCTCTCCTCTGTTTTCCTAAAGCTGTTCGTCGATTGCTCGATGTCGCCGGCACGCGATTACCATCCGAAAGATCGCTCGAACGGTAATCAAACCGGAACAAACGCGACTGGAACGAAGTTAATGATAACCGTGGCCACCCGCCCACTCGTTGCTGTAACCAACGTCATGTACCGGAACTGCTACTGGTACTTTAACTGGGTACGGAACAGGTTTCTCGACCGGGTAGGGCACCGGTTTTTCGATGTGAACTGGATACGGTCTGTCTACTGGAACCTTAACTTCCACCGGCACCGGCCTTTCCACGGGGTAAGGTACTGGCTTCTCGACCGGATACGGCTGTGGTACCGGTACCTTTACCGGGACAGCGACTGGCTTCTCCACCGGGACTGGATACGGTCTGTCGACTGGTACTTTGACTGCGACTGGCACTGGCTTTTCCACCGGATAGGGTACTGGCCTGTCGATGTGCACGGGGTAGGGTTTGAGTACTGGCACGTGGATCGGACGATCAACAGGAACCTTCACCGGAACCAATTTTTCCACTGGATAGGGGGCTGGTACATGGACCGGAACTTTGACCGGCACTGGGACTGGTTTCTCGACCGGATACGGTTGTGGCACTGGTACCTTTACCGGATACGGTACGTGTTTCTCCACGGGGTAAGGCTGTGGAACCAAAACTTTGACGGGGTATGGGCGATCGACGGGTACGTGAACCGGATATGGAACCTTCTTCTCCACGGGGTACGGTTGGGGTACGTGTACTGGAACCTTGACGAGGACCTTGACTGGATAAGGCTTTTCCACCGGGTACGGTTGCGGTACTGGAACCTTCACAGGGACTGGGTAGGGTTTCTCCACGGGGTAAGGCACGTGTTTCTCCACGGGATATGGAACAGCTACGTTCTTAACAACGGTCACGGTCTTGACGTGTTCGTGTCCACCGTCGTAGCCACCATAGCCACCGTAGCCACCGTAGCCACCGCCATAGCCGACGCCGCTTAATTCCAGACCACCGTGTCCACCAGATCCGATGTCGTAGCCACCGTCGTAGCTGTAGCCGTAACCGAGACCCAACAGGCCGCGTTTCTCTTGTTTTTTCGTGGAATTGTCTTCCACCGAAGCTTCTGCTTTCTCAGACGTCTTCTCGCCGGCCCACGTGGACGAAACCAACAGGGCGATCGCTGTCGTGTAAACCTAGAAAACCACATCGGAACGTTAGTACTTGATCGAAGACCGGGTCGCATAGACGACCGGACCGGCTATGAAAACGAAAGCGATTCGAGAGACCGGTCGTAAACGGATCGTACGGACGATTTCGAGTTTATAGACCAAAAGGCACCGGCCGAGTCGCGATTACTGGGATTTTCAAGGAATCTCCGGAAACTCGGTCGGATTCTATCGCAACGACGTCACTGTGCGCGAATCTACGAATCGACGTTACGATTCTTGCAAAGTTCAAATAGGTTACGATCGATTCGCTGGAAAGCAACGTCCCGATACGGAAACTACGGAACCAGCTCGAAATAGAAATCATTCACTGCGCGACGTGAACGCGTAAACGTGTCTTTCTGGTCACTGCTCGACCCCGTTGTTCCGGTCGCCGGTTTCTCGAACAGGGGCCGACAGTCGTTCCCCTTCGTCGTGTCACTCACGTACCAGGATTCTCATTTTTGCTCTCGAGATATTCCAGGTGCGTCCAGAAGTGAACTGGATGCTGATTGCCGTTGGTTCGTCGCCTTATATACGCGGCATACTTTCGCCTTCGCCACCCGGGCCCGACACACCGTACCCCCCTCGTTACACCTCTTTGTTCGCGTAGAACGACCACGATCGGCTACCACTCCCCTTTGTGAGACACACGACTCACCTCCCCACGCCACTCCGAAACGTCCCTCTCCTTAGGCAATAGTTTCGTTTTCTTCGTCGTCCGAGGCATCCCCACTGTCGACCACCGTGGATTCCACTGTTATGCGGATATACCCGACATCGGTACCCCGATATGCGTATGAGTCGTTTCCAGTGTTAGACACCTGACGTAGCTGTGACCTTTATTTTTAGATCTTTTTTTCGAAGATGGAGTCTCGCGGAATTCCCGGTGAGTTTGAATCGTTGAGTGAACAGGTTGGCACAGGCGGCTGTTTAAACGCTTTAACATCGATCTATTATACGTGAATTACGCGACAGCTGAATTTCTCCGATATCGTAATTACTTTATTCTCGGTGAGTTTGAACAGAAGTAGATAGATGGATTTCTCACATCGATCCTCACATCGTGCTGCTTTAAGACGAAAAGCTAATTTTTTCTACTTTCGTTTTTAATACGATTCTCGATCATCGGAATATATGTATTTGAATTAACAGAATTGATCCTTTATCTACGATTTTGTGTTATAGTTGTCAAAGGTAGTAATATCTTGATTACTTTATTCGTATTATCTCTATTTTGTCTCCATCGGATCATCGTGCTATTCTCGATGAACGGAAACTCTTGCGCTAAATTCCTTCTCCGCTCAACCTTCTCTCGTAACAATATTTTCGTCGCAATAATATTTTGCACAAAGAAAGAAAATTAGTTCTCGATTTATACGTTTCGCGTTGCCTGTGAAATTCTAATCGCTTCGTTAGCAGCGACGTTTACATTCGAAAGGGAAACATAAGGAGAGAATTTTGAACGTAATACTCGTGCATCTGACGTAACGTGGCAAATGTCTCGTATACAAAAATCTCTCTGTCACGTTGCATCCGCACTCCTTCCTTTCTCCGTAGTTTCGCCCCAACTTCCGACTGTGCGTAATTCGCATACCAACCTGTTGACGCGTCGAAAATATCTCTATTTAATAGTCGCATCTACTATGCGTTTCTTCTCTTATTCTAAGCCTCAACCTCGTTTGTAATCTACATAGAACGCGATGTATCGACAAAGTATCGAACACAAAGGGTTCTTTCTATTTCGATCGACGTTTCAATGCTATTTCTTAAGTCGCTACGTACAACTCGATACTATCGCGGTACATGAAATTTGCGCAATTGGCCCAATTCGACGAATATTATCCTCTTTTCTCCAACCGGACATGATCGTCGCCGGTAGACGATAATCGAATCGGTGCAACGCGTTCCAACTCCTCTTCCCTTTCTCCCTGTTTTACCGTTCCGTTTTCGTCCTTCGTCTCTCGACGGCAACCTCGACGGTTACGCGTGCACCAAGCCGTAGGTGCTCACCCGTAAGGATTTATCCGTCGCCAATCTCGTGGGTGCAACCATTGCTCCCTTTCATGAGACACGCGGTTCTACGTCACGATTTCCCTCTCTTTTCCTAGCTTGTCCCCGGTTCCGTTTTCTGCCGCTACCGATTAAAAATCTGAAACCGCTTCTAGCATTTTTTCTATAGAGGAAGAAGAAAATAACGCGATTCGTTCTTTACTTTTATTCTCGTAATTAACGATCTTTCACTTTCGTCTCCTCCTTTGATTCATATGCCCCGAACAGTTTTATAGAAGCTCGCTGCTCTTATTAATTGCGACAATTTCCATGCAAACGTTCAATTGTGTACGGAACGTGTACGTCTAGAGAAGATAGAAGTTCCACGTGGGATTTCTCAATTAAAAGCTGTATACCTTGATACGTTGTAAGATACTTGATACGATATTTCACGAGACAATTAACTCTCCATAGTATTCGCAATTTTATATACATACGATCAGGAATACGTTTCTACGTAAGATAGGACACGAAGGCAAGGAATCGAATCCTCGAAACGTTTCAATCCCTAAACTACGAATATACGCGTGTTATACCTTGTGAAACGTCTCGCGTTGCCATTAAAATTCGCAAATTCTCTTCTCATCAAATGTTTTGTAACGTACACACACACACACACACACAACGCCTACTCGCACGATGGTCGTTAAGTACAATGCTGACCATTCGCGAGATCGTTGGATCGTTACGTAACGAGCACGGCGAGATGCTCGCGATTATCGTGCGCGCGATTTACATTCGATCGAAGGGAAATTGATGGTCGAAATGTGGGCAGCATATGAAACGATCGAGAACTGACTTTATCCATAAAGGATACGTTTATAATAAATCACGCGCGTTAAATCGAGGTGTTTCGTTAATAAGAATATGAATTAACGCGAGATTTCATTTGGCCGTTCGATCGTTGGAAGAATAAAATCTTAAGACGAATCTACGAAGAGCAGGATTTGAAAGTCGAATCCATTTGACGGCATTGGAATTATTATCTAACGTTGGATGGAAATATCAGAGATCGAGGTTCCTGCCGATTATTGGACGGATTCGAAATATTTGAAAAACTTTGAATCGATTTGACTAAAACGATGGAAACGAACTGTCGCTTGTAAATCACAAGCCCCGCCGTTCGCAACGAAGGCTTCTCCTTGAATTCAGTTGCCGTCGTTTTCCTTGCCTCTTGATGGAAGCTTCGATTCTTACGATCTATCGTCGATTTCTATCTTGGGCCAAACACGTGGGCAGGAGCTCAAAGGTTAACGGACAAAAATTCGCCAGAATACGCGTTTTCTCGCTACTGCGTAACCGTCCGACAGACTTTTTTTATCCCGTTCAATTTCACCTCTCTTGGTTACGTTCGATGGTATCAATCGTAATAGGCACCTTGGATTTCTTTTTTTTTTTTTTTCGCCTCTTTCACTAACGAATCGACGACGATCAACGATAAAATTTAGGCGAAAGAAACTTTCGAAGAAACCTTGGACTTCGAGGATATGGCCTAACCTTCGTGATTCGCTGGAAAATCGATATCTCGCTCGCTATATCATGTAGAATTCAAGATTGGCATCATCCTTTGCCATCGACTCCCTGTTATCCTTGTTACCTGATTATTCAGATTGATACTGCCGCTCGCATGTATAATCACGAGAGACGAACGAAGGCGGACAGTGATTTAAACCTTTAGAACGTGTCGCGTGATCACATCGGTGAGAAATACATTTTCTTATGAAATGTTCTTTGAAAATTTCAACGTTAACTATGTGCTTGAATAAAAGCAAAAAGCGTACAGGTTTTGAACAGTTCAACTTGCGACGGGCTCGCTTCCAACTCGTTTCTACCAAAGCTCGTTTCTACAAAAAAAAAAAAAAGAAGCAAGTAGGTTATCGGCGAAAAAAAAGTATTCAACGTGCGCACCGACGAAAGCAAGAATTCGACGCGCGAAAGTGAAACCAAAAATCTCGGCGTAATAAAACAACCACGACGTAATTACGGATCGTTATGAAACTATCGACGCTACAGTCGAGGATCGGCCTGGCGACATTCCTTACTTTCGCGATCGCGGTCGTAATAATTTCCTCCGAGAGGCCACGACGCAGCCTCTTTTCGATGGAAAGTGGACGAACAAGAGCGTAACGATCCACGAAGGATAGTCCCCGCGTTTATTACGTAAAGGTCGTCGTCGATGAAGAGTCTCTGTGAAACGAGTCTCTCTCTCTCTCTCTCTCCCCCCCCCCTCTGTCTTCTTTCCATCTTCCTTCTTTCTCACTTTCATCGCGTTACTACTCCGAGAGAAGATCTATCCGGGGAAGAACAAGCACGACCTTCCGCGGAATCGTTGAAAGGAATCCTAAGTGGCGAATCGACCTCGTTGACACTGACCTTGAAGGAGACGTCGCGGTTTCTTCGTGGTTCGCAAAAAGTCGCCACGGTTGAGGTCGTTAAACGCTTGGCCAATTAATCGGCTCACGATCACCTGCCGATTCTTACCTAATTCTGAATATCTTTTCGATAATTTTTGATTCGTCGATCGGTGTCGATACGCTGATGCGCGTTCAAATATGAAATTTGTCACAAGGAGATCGCACGACTCTCGTTAAGCTCGCTTTCTCTCATGTTTCGCAGGAATTTTGTGGCAGGGGTCCTTCAGTTTCAACTCTATCGCGCGTTGTGCCAAGCCGCTGGACAGAGAAACGTGGACGATCCCAGGAGACCTCTGCACAGATGCGACTTCTACAGAAGCCCGGAAGCTGGCAGGATCTTGGGGTGAGTATTTTCGTGGAATATTAACCATGAGTTTATGAGACAAGAACGTCGAATATAATGTTAATATTAATTACGTGTATGGTTTTAAGCGAAACGACGATTTTTTTTTTTTTTTTTTTTTTTTTAAGTAAAACCAAGTAGTATAACGGATAGCGCATGTCGTCGAATAGCACTTGTAGAGTTGTAATCCATCTGTGTAAACACGTTTGGTTCATGGAAGTAACTTAGCGCAAGTGGTACTGCAAAGCACCGCAAGTTCATAAAGGGTTGAACCAAAATTCGATATTGAGACATTCGGCATCAGTTGCGCGAGCATTAGGTAACGAGAAAAAAGCAACGACAGCCTGTCGTAAAAGGCGAACTTAACGTCTCCGTTTGCCAGAAATATTCTCAACAAAGCGAACGACTTTCTCAACGACATGATAAATAGATCGAACGTAACCGCTGTCCGTTTCTTCTTGTGCCTGGTCGCGAGTAACGTTAGCGAAACGGTTTTACGTCTGATTGGACGGCCGCGCGGAAAAGGCAGAAAAAAAAGAAAACAGGTGGGAAAGAAAAAGAGCGAAACGAATCGCAGGAGCGCCGCTTTGGCGGCCAAAGGCCGCGTTAAACCGTCATAAAGCGTGAACGCGTAACGTAACTCGGGCTAACAAGATTGACAAAGGAACACAGCGCAGAAGATGTTCGAACGATTTCGCGAGGATCCGACTAATCGTGTTAGTTTTAACGCTGCCTCGTTCATAGAAAGTCCATAAGGTCGAAGTATAACGATTAACCAACCGATAGAAAAAGTTCCGCTTTACGAAACACAGCATACTTTCCCTTTTCATCTGCCATATGCCCTGGCCATCATCGTTGGATCATTTTACGGAAGGAATGCACGAGAACGGAGAACATATATAGCAAGTCGTTTTCACTACATTCGCAACATCGTGCAAAAATCGTCCATCATTTATCATAGAAACGTTCTACTTTTAGCAATGTTGTTGTACGTGTTACTTCGTGTTATTAGACTACGATATGCGGAGTTTCCGATTCTTTTCTATATTCGTCTTTTTTTAACAAGTATCGTTGTTATCTTTCGTTTTTAAAATTCGTTCCATGTATCGTTCTATCGCAGAGACGAACATTTTCTCCTTTATACAAGGTTTTCGTCTTTTAACTTTTGCGCATACAGATACGATTCGAAGTAGCGCGATATTTGAATTATATTATTATTTCTTTCCAACAAGCATGCAACGAGTAGGTGTTCCAATACTCGTGACCTAGCATAAAATCAGCGTAGGTGGTCTAAGGCTTTTACGCAGTACCATCTATCTCGCGATGATACAAAGACGTCGTCTGCGTTCCTGAACTTCCTTCGTCGTTCAATACAAAATTACATATTTCTCGAACCCGATAGCAACTCGAAACGCGTTTGAACTTTGTTCCGCCCGATAGAACATAGATTTTCGTATTTTACAGCCGTAAGAACGTGGATTTTTCTCTCGGCTGGATTTCGAAAGAGGGCACTTTCGAATATTTATACGCCGATTTAATAACGCGTTGGATTAAAAATTCACGCTTCTCGAGAAAGTAAGAGAAATATTTTTTTAAAAATTGAAAGCACTTAGTTCACCTTCTTGGATATTTCTAACGAAAGATCGCGATGAGAAGGAATCTCTGGAACGATGAATAAAAATAAAATGAAATCTTTGTGTAACATTCTGCGATTAACATATTTCAAGGTACCACGGGCGTAAAGAACGTGTTCCTCGCTTTTAAATAAAACGTGCTGGTTATCGACATCAGAAACTAATTTGATTTCCATAATTTTTCATAAATGTCAACGGACTACGAGAACAGGAATTTTAATTTTGTCGGTTAAACCAGACGGCGAACACGGGAATTGGTTTGGAACATCCGAAAAATTGTTTGCCATAAGGGTTCTGACTTTTTGACCCGATTAAAATTCAAGGCTAACGCCGAGTATCCTACTTACATATTTGCATGGATACTCGACTGGCCTGTTCCTTCTGCGATATCGCTTTAAAAATAGTTCGGACGTGTTCCTCGAAATAACTGCAGTCTTTCATTCATGACGTATATATTTAATAAACATTACAAAATACTTTCATTCGCTGAGATTATTTGACGATAACGAAACACGCGTGTTAGATCGTAGAGGAAAAAGACGTCTGGTGTTCCTTTTGTAACAAGTCCTGGCTCGATGAATACATATTATACCGTTTAGTCGAGGCTAACGTTAATAGCGTTGATAAGCGGATAGAAGAGCGTCTTATGCGACGATCGAAAGTACTTTTACAAAACCGTGTCATCGATCGGTTACGCGACCAGCGATTGCGAAAAACTTGTATCAGAGTCGAAAAATCAACTAGTCCACTGTAACGTTAGTTAGTTCTTCAATTTCTCGTGCGTTGCAGCAAGATTACGCTTGTACGAGAAACGATGCTCGAACTCTTTGTGTCGTAAGCTCTGAACGACGCATTAACCCTGAATAAAATGTCGACTAACTTGAACGAGGCTAGTTTATTTAATTGATTAAAAGACAAACGACGAAGTAACGTGCAAGAGTTACGTGAATTTCACATTATCGAGAAACGTTAAGCATTACGCAAACAAGAAAGTTCTATCGTTTCTTTTGTGACAGAGAGGAATGGCGCAGACACGTGGAAAGAAACGTATAGAAATATAGAAAAACGTAACAGAGACGCCAGGATATATAATAGTAAATCGATTGTAAAAAAAAGTTTGCAAATCAAACGCCGTTCTAATGCTAGAAAAATAAACAGACACCAGATAAGCTGTAAACTGGAATCATCGAATCTCTCGAGGATTCTATCTTCGAGTTTTTGCTTCTTGAAACTAATCAAGTTTCCTTGTGATTTTAGGATGATCGTAAAAAGACGTCAGAGAATCTAAATTAGAGAAATAAAAATTTTGGGCTTCGTGAAAAAATGGCAGAAATAATTGGTACGTGGACGATCTGCTAGACCTTGGCTTGATATATGCTCGTTCGAGATGTTCTCCTCGCGATGCTTTGTCACGGAATGAAAATTATTCGCCTTCGATTGGAGGAACTTGAGAATTCGTGAAATTTTATTTCAGCAAATCAGCTGCTTCCTCCTTCGAAGCTAATCGAATAAAACATTTTGATATTTAATCTGACCTATAGGAACGTTGTTCTTCTCTTTTTTATATCGCAAAGTATCTGCATGAAACACGTATAAAATTGAAATAACATGTTTGCACGTTTAAATTATTTGATTCTGTCGCTTCGCTAATAACGAGCGATATCTTCCGCTTCCATTAAACTGATCAATTCCATCTTTCATAAATTTCTCACTTTCATTATCCAGATACACGAATGTTCGATTATCTGTAAGAAAACGAAATTGAATAAAGAAATAATACGATGTACGATAAAAATTCCACGATGTGATAATTAACGATAAAAAAGGAAGGAAAGAAGATAACATAACAAAATACTCGCTTCTTTTTCTAGTTTGTAATCGTTGATCAATCATGCGTTCAAACACTTTCACCGAAAATTGTGGAAAAAACGAACAAAAGGGCACGCACGGAACATTTATCAAACGGCAACTAATTTCTTGAGCTATCGCGAAGATCTTGATGGGTGACACATGCCAAAAAAAAAACACACATAAGCAGTCAGAGTCCATTAACCATAAATTATTCAGGATTTACAAGAAACCCACGATATATCAATTCCTAGGCGTTTGACGATACAGAAAAGAATGATAAAAATCATACGAGGATATTATACACAGACGAAGCTCGCTAACTCGAACCTTAATGGAAGAATCCAAATTTTCGAGTTCTAGACGTTTCGACCGTGTGTGGAATTTTTACTCGAAAAGTATTCGACATAAAGAAGCTTTGTACGAAGGTACAATTATTTTCACCTTCTCGGAAAATGTTATCATTTGATATAAATGCATAAGTTAAAGATACGCGCGTGGTCGAAGTGCGACGAAGTAGAGATACGACTTGCGTCGTCTTATGTTACTTGAGATAATCCTAACGATCGGTTTCTCGCATCTTGTGCGACGATACTATAAATTCCAGTTACAGAGGTGCATCTGAACGCGCGACAAATAATTCGAGTTAATGTCGGTTTTATCTCGATTTCCAGGGGTCTTCGCGGCAGGGCAAAATCAAATGAGCAAAGCTGCGATCCTGTAGAGATTTTCGACTCACACAGGTTCGAGTAATCGAGCTCCGAGTGTAATAATTTCTCACGAATTAGTATCGTCGAGTTTGTTTTATTTTATTATATTATATTTCTGTTATTCCCCAACGCGGGGAATCCTCATCGAAAATCTTTCATTTGCATCTCGTCGCGGATGATCGCCGAACTTTCGTCCTGGCGTTATCCGTGTCTGTTACCTCGGGCAGATCGAGATTCCTAATAAGAGTAGGAACACGAGGAAACCCCGGATTATTGGCTGAGACTGAAAGGAACGAGCGATACTTTCAAGGTCCTCCGAAGAGACGTAATGGACAATCTTGAAAAGGTCTTCGGATAGAGTTACCCCTTGACGTATATATTGTATAAGCGAGTAGAATATAGTACACGTGGGCGTACATAGAGATGGAACATATCGGAAGAGATCTACTATATCGATCTCGTAGCGATCTCTGGCAGGCTGCGTGATCTGGGTCAACGAGAGAGGAACCTTTGTTCAGCTGCGCAACTTTGGTTGCCAATTTGGTATTTGTATCTAGATTCTGAATTCCGCGTTAGCGAATTTAACTTGACACGTGCGACCATCGATTTGACAAAAATTCGCCATTCGATCGGAGAATATTGGACGATTCAGTCACCTGGAAGGAAGGAAGAACGCGGAGAAAATGAGAATTACGGACGTTATTTTTGAAAATTTACTTGCTTGGACGAACCTTTTACGTTCACCAACAAAATATTAAGAAATTTGGGAAGAAAATATACAAAAGGATCGGACACGAGGAAGAAACAAAGAAAACTGAACGGTTCAAGATAAAATGAAACGTCTGGATCAATCGTATCGTTTTATTTTCTGATCGAATAAACCTGCGGTTACAAAGGGTTAAACGATGGCACGCGGCGATGCGTAGCTGTCTTCGTTTCTCCCTAAGCAGCGAATGAAGAAATCTCGAGAAACGAGCAATTAGAAGCGATACAGCCGTCGGAACGTGCAGCTCGCGGTAATAAATCGTTTCTATCGCTTGGGAGGATCTGCAACTGATTTTCCGCTGCGGTGAAATTATCTGTTTAGGAGGAGCGTAATGCGCGTTCACCGGCCATTGTAAAAACGTTCAATTGCGCAAGTAGACAGCTAAGATACTTTTCCGTTTCTAGCGACGATCGTTTCGTCTAGATTCATGAATGCTCTACCGTTGCGTTCGTGAATTATTTTCGGAATTTAATTTCGTTCGTCGCAGCTGGTGAATCACTCAACGAAATTCATTAAATTATTCACGCGACGATTGTTCAATTTGATGTCAAGCGGCCCGTACTGGCCAATTTTCTCTCGCTACACACGCTGCCAATATTATAGTCATTTCCTCCGTTTAATTAGTGCAACCGATAATTAATTTTTTTTTTTTTTTTATCGAAAGAAAAACATCCGATAATAGAACGTTTCACGAGCGGAAAAACAGTTTTCTTTCGCAAAACGGACGCTGGCGCCGCGTCCGGGCGATCGATAGATGAAAATCAGCCGAGTAACCGTCCAAAGGCCCGACTTCCTGTAATCGAAGGACGATCTCCGGCTCTCGCGTTTGCAGACGCTGTTACGAAACCGATTGCGCCGCGTAAAAACGCGCGTGTGTCGCGTACACGCAGTTACACGAAGAAACTCGGCTTGTTACGCGTTGCACTTCCGTTTTACAAGCCGTGTAACTTTACTCCCGACCGAGAGAAAACCGAAATGAAAGACGCAGGAAGGAAAAGCGGGAGAAGTAAGAAGAAGGAAGCGATATATTTCAGGGAAAAGATTTCTCGATGTAACCGTCGCTTCCTGAAAGTTATTCTCCGCGATTGGCAAATATTTCTCTCCTTTTCGATTTTTATATTTTTTTTTTTTTTTTTCCAGTTTAATGTCACATTATCCAGAGAATTAATAGCGACACTGTGCTACATGAGAAGTTTCGGTAGCATAATTAGCATAACTGGTACTAATTTATCGAATAATTTGCTTTTCTCGATAAACACCAACATACGGTATAGTCCATTTTGTTGCTTGTCGAAATACGTTTGAGAGGGAGAGCGTATTAATTTCTATTTTCCACGGAGTATACTTATAAAAATATAGTATACTTATAAAAATGTCGTTTCTCCTTTTTCCTCTATTTTTGTGCATCGCTCGAGTAATCGATCAGGAGTACACAGGTTTTACGCAGACTACGACAACCGAATCCTACGGAACGAGGTAATTGGTCTTCGTTATTCGTGCAAGATGAATCTGAGTGGAACAGGTATTTTGAACTTTAAACGATCTCATCGAAATGATCGTCTTGCCGTTACGTAGGATGCACTTAATGGCACGTTGATTCTTACTCTGTCTTTACAAGCACTTAAAAACGATCGCGACAGCTATAATCACCGATCAACGGATAAAAATTTGTGGTCTACATAAGCGAACGGAGAACAGTAAGTGCACAATTTGAAAATCGCGGATAATTTATACGTAAACGCGTGTAATCGAGAACGTGTTATAAAACGTGCCTCGAAATCGCAATTACATTTTCGATTATTGAAATTCAAGGATTACGGACGATACGATCTCTACTGCACTTTGTACGATTGACCAATTCGTCCAAGTTGCGTAAACCTGTGGTGTACTCGATCTACGGTTTATGAATCCGATTGAGTAGAAATCGATTAAAATTCATGGAAATGGATAGCCCGGCCTTGGGGCCGGTGCATCGATTAATTTTCGCGTTTCAAAAGCAACCTGCGGCGAACCGATTCTTCGTTTTGTGGGATCGTGTCACGCTCGTGGCACGGATTTCGTTTAAGTATCTACCGATTCGATCCAACGCAAACAGTAATTTTTCTCTCAAAATACGCTTTTAATATGCTTTTAAATAACTAATCTTCTCCTCTGCGAAACGAACATAATAATTTATACTAAATAACAATCTCGCACTTGGTAGATCGAATCAAGGATATTCGACATAGAAATTAAGGAGTAATAAAATTAAGAATATCAGCTTCTCTTGCAAACAAAGAGGTTAATCTGACAAATTATTGAAACATCGATGGTTCTGATCACTTTTACGTTGAAAGAACGGCCAGTCGTACGTATGAAAGTATCAAGCAATCGGTCGTAGAGTTCGCGAGAAAAATCGCGGCATTTTCCGATAATAATGGAAACAATTGCCACGAACTGTTTCGACCGCGCTCGGTCAAATGTTGGCGCACTCGATATCCCATTGTGGGCCTGTCAAGGTCTCTATCAGGCAACGAGCAAATAACAGCGGTCGCCTATCGTGCAAAACCGATAACCTCTTTAGTCAAATGACACGCGTTTCCCACACCGGTGTCAAAGATCACCTTAAAACGCAAAACCACGGTAGTACACTCGTGACTCGATTCTACCGTGCAAAAGAGACTGGAAGTTATTCGACACGGTTCGCGCGTGAAATCGCACGAATTCGCGATAACTCGCAAGATAATCGAGCTACCGAGAGTCCGATGTTAAATGGGAGAAAAAACGGAGGAGCGTCGCTCGATCGAGATTTAAAAGGAAAACGAAAAGGATTCGATGGAAAGTCTGTGGTAACATAGGTGCGAAGATTCTTCACGCGGAAAGACTGCCAAGTTTAGGAAAATTTCGCAAAGTTCCTCTTTTCTTCCAAGTCATACCGTAATTTGTCGTTTACGCTTTATTTGCGCATAAATTTTCTCAGAGGAGTATGACGCGCATACGATCGGTGGGAGTAGGACAAGACGTTAAATACGCGAAATCGAGCAACCAGCATCCCGCGTTGTGAAATATCATCGGCTGGTGCAGGAAAGTGGCGATTTCGCTGACACCGGAAATTGTGAGATCGATATAAATTGCAACGAGGGCATACCGAAATATTTTTGCTCGTCCGGTCGATTCCCACGAGAGGCGTGGCCCGTTCTCGAAGGAACCGGAAGCGGGCTGCACCGTGGCCTGCATCCAAATGACTTTTCAAAAAGTCGTTATATCATGCCGCTACGAACGCTTTTCACTTTCGTGAAATCGACCCTCTGCTTTCTTATGCTTCTCCGACATTTCACTTCGACGAAATGTCTCTCGTTTATTTAATACTCAAAATGACGTGTTTATCCACCAAGATGCAACAGCAACGAAGAATTTCTCTACTTTACTAAATTGATTTAACGAAATCAATTTAGAAAGCAGGCGAATGTTTTTAAACTGCCTAATAATCGGTTTCGCGATATAAAAGATCGAGCGAACGATCGGAATTATAAAGAAGATGAAATAATAGAAATACTAATAACAACCAAAATTTACAACCTGGTAAAGTCATCTTTATCAAGATTTCAATTAACGTTTAAATTAAAATCCACTGTATCTCGTTCTCCGTGTTAATTATACTTTCTCAACTCCATCGGTCTGCGGTGCAGGAATCTGAAACTCGAAGCTGGCAACGTGTAAACAAATTTTCAAAAGTCCACTGGTTACCGCGTTTCGTCCAAGAGAATCGTCGATACTCGGGCACCCTGTTACGCAAGATTCGCGAATGTTCCTCGTCAAAATGTCTCATATCGACGATTCTTCGTAGAAACTTCACCGTCATAAAAGAACATATTCCCATGAGGGATCGAGTTCTCTTTACGTAATGTGCTGTCGTATCGGAATAACCAGGATTACGCGCGACTGCGAGTATCGTTTGTCTCGAAATCGACGATCGGCAAAAGGAAACAGGAAAACAGGAGGAAAGAAGGCGACGCGATCACGATTGCGTAGAGATGTATATGTAGAGACGTAAAAGAAGCTCGAACAACAGAGAAACTCTCTTCAAATCGCGTAACGAGGCTGGTTGATTGATTTTTCTTACGGTGCCATTTACAACGAAATATTTAAGCCGCAACTTTTCGCTAGTTTATGACCAAAGTCGCGAGAAAGGAACGAATGATTTCATCGATCGATACCTCGCAACGAATTTCTTCGTTACGCTACTTCCAGGTCATTGTATTTAAATGTCTCACTGACACACTGTGTCTCGCAGGATTGTCTTTTTCGATTCATAACGATCGTTCTCGATCGGATATCGCGTCGACGACCTCTCAGCGACGTTCACCAGCGATCGATTCAATGCGAAGGATAGTTTCTTCCGCGATTAAATATCGTTCGTTGATTCGCGAATTTCAATGGACGCGATCAAAATTGTCATTGTATCCAGTTTCCGCGATTTCTTTATATTCCTTTATTAATCCTCGACATTAGGATTGAAGAGCTATTTTAATTGAACAGAAACGATACGAGCAGCGAAAAAAGATCATCGTTGTTTGAAAAGCACTGTAGTGCTCAAAAATATAACCAAGGAGAATGTTTAGAAATAAAAATTCCTTAATCTCGAAGCAGAATAATTAATACATAGTTCTGGAACCTGATTCGAATGGAACTATCACGAATCTGGAATTCAAATGAGCTGACAGAATACTTAACACGCCAAGTGTTCAAACGTTTAACGCGTTGAAAATGACACAAAGTTGCTACGATGACGAAGACGATGATTATACCAATGACCAGAAACCACCGTGTTCAAGCGGGAGTAGCTACTTAACTGAGATCAACCGTGCATTATCGTCGAAGGGAACGGGACTGTTTCTCGAAACTGTTACGGTCGCGTCACGATCGATTTCGCTAAAATCACGAGCTCGATCAACGTGCAAATTAGCGCTTGAAAGGACAACTGGTTATAAGCGTCAATGATGGATTACGCGTCAGGCAAGCACGCAAAGGAGAAGAATTTCTGAACGCCATAAAACGCATCTTACGTAGCTACTGACGTTCGATTTTGTCGACTCGCGAAGGTTTCTCTCCACTGCCCTGCAAGCTTTTGCGGAGCAAAATTAATTTCACCTCGTAACTCATGCATATGACTGAATGTTGTGACACACCCGCCGTAAATTACGAGCCTCGTTCGAACGCGCTCGAACGTATTTCAAACGCGCCAAGTTGCCAAAGATAGGCTAATTAGTGGCGCGGGACGTTGGAAGAAAAGGCTCGTTACGCGTCTTTATTTTTCTCTCGTTCCAATTCTCCCCGTGAATTTTCCTCGCCGAAGGGTTTTTCATTGTTGCGCCGTTCCGCGCGTTGTCGCAATCGTTTCGTCGAGAAAGCGCCGCCGGTGATCTCGTTAAAGCCTAACAACGCACGAATTACGAGCTTCGCTCGCGGTAATTTCAATGGCCGATGCTTTGCGTTGCGATCCTTCGTTCGCGATTTTCCCGCGTTCCGCTCCACGGAAAACTGCAACCTTTGTCTCGTTCTGTTGTTGCAGGAAAATTATGGAGAGAGGCTCGTCGGTACCGTGGCAAGAGACGCTTCGAGAAGCTATAGGGGACGACAAATTGGACGCGTCCGCGCTCAGAGAGTACTTCAGGCCTCTCGAAGACTGGCTGAGAACGGAAAACCTGAGAACCGGGGACATCGTCGGTTGGTCTTACGGTAAGAAACTCGCCTGTCCTTGCTCCGCGCCATAACCGCGGTATAGATTGTTCGTAATCGATACGTTTGTTCCATCGTTAATCGATTATTTTAATTTCGCTTTACACGAACCAACCTGATACCTAACATTTATCTTCGAAATCCCAATTTTGACTCACGGCCAATCCACTTACCACGATTCGAATTCCGTGAGACGCCTTCATTTTTCCTCGGCTACTACACCAACCAACAACCCTTTCACCATTTTGCTTCGATCCACGCCATTCGCGCATCGTAACCGTCATACTTGGCAGCGTCGAATCGTATAAACTAATTGGAGAACCCATTGGACGATCGAACGATCTGATTTCAACGCAGGTAATAGTTACGTGTTGCGTGATAAAATCAGAAGTGGAGATAGATTAGACAGAGCCGATATTTGGTAAACGAAACGAGGCTAAATCAATTTAGACGTTAATTAGCGAACCGAGCGATACAAATAATTAATCAGAAGCAATATCGAATCACGCTCTTCGATTTTATTACAACTCGAGGCTAGATATTATCGATTAAATTCGTAAGCAATTATAGTTCGGTTGATCACTGCTGTTGTTCCGTACGTGAATTTTATTCTTGCATCCTGGCCCAACGTGAACAGTTCAGAAACAAGGAACCGATTCACGCGACGAGACACGATCGACACAGCGTACGCTAGCTCGCCTTTCATCGTAACTTGTTACAAATTATGCAATTTCCTACCGTAACAGATTGAAGGTTGCAGTTCCCACGTGCCAGTTACCGTCGGGGAGCGCTACAAATATTCATCGTGTGACGACATTCGACTGAATTACGATCCAGCGCGCGGCGAAATTATTAGGATTGCCACGTTACATCTTCCCGAGCTATGGAGCTCTTGCCAAATTCGCGAACGACGTTACGTAGCTCACGTATAATCGCTCCTATGCTCGAGCATAGAGAAATAACAGAAAAAGGAAAGGAAAAACTAGCTCAGATACTTTCGATAATGGATGGTAATTAATTATCCGGATGATTATCTAACGAGGATCGTAACACGCTGACCGATGGTCGTTCTTCTGACTGATCGTAGCGACCATTAAACCGTGAAAGCATCTGGAACGCTATTTATTCCTCTGTCGTTTCCTTATTTTAATTGCTTCAACGTCCATAATATCGATACACTATACAAAAATGTTTTACTTTCATACACTATCGTATCGGATCTTTGCTGGACCGTCGTAAAAACGTCGTCCCTGAAATTTGCATACAGGAAACGTCACAATTGTTTTCACGTTAAACGTAGAGCAGGGTCCGATCAGACCACGGATCGCCAAGTTCTCTCTCTTTCTCTCTCTCTCTCTCTCTTTCTCCGTGGGACTGGTGGATTGCGAAATCGGAGTAGAACGAGGAAAGAACGCGAGCATGGACCGTAAGAAAATGGCTTATGCCATTGGAGGAGAAAGAGACGTTGAATCGCGAGAGACGTTCGGCGATTCTACTCTCGTTTCCATTGCACGTTGCACATCGTAACCCGTCGATTTGCCTGGCGAACACGCGTGTAACGCGGTTTCTCAGGCCATTAAGATCGAAGCTGCGAAATAGTGCGTAAAAATTGAGGAAACGTATGATCGAAAAATGTAAATGTTGTAACTTTTATATCGTCTTACCAAAGTAATAAGGAATATACTCTTGGAATAGATCGTTGCAACGATTACGACATAATCGTAAATGGCCGCTACTATTACAACGACATTAACGAAGACCAAAAGGAAAGAACATAAGTAATTTGAAAATTCGACCAACTATCAATCAGTCGAATACGTATTTCGCAGCCCGTTCACCCTTTCGACATATTCAGGAGATTTATACCTTGCGATCCAAAAATTAATCCAACTACCTCAGCCACCAATCGACGACGCAATTAACAAATCGATACACGAGCCATTCAAGAACCGCGTTGATCGATTCCATACATCGAACGGTAGAAAAAGATTACGACGTTCGATCGATTCTTTCATGTTGAATGATACGAGACGAATAAAAAGAGGGAAGACGGTGGCAGGTTCGGCGACACACGGAAAGAAAAATGAGCCGCTTCCGAGAAGCGATCGCGATGGAAAGCGCAGATGTACGTGACTCGTGCGTTACGAGGAGAAAGAACGCCGGTTGTATAATTTCTCTGTCGATCGCCATACCGCCGTTACCGTTCCTCTTTCCTCTTTTCGTTCTCCGCTTCTCGATTTCCTTTGAAAACGAGCTCCTTTAATCACCCTTTCGATACCGTACGCCGCTTTTACGACGTCTCGGTGGAGAAAGCATTTCGTGTCGTGCTTTTTTTCTGCCCTCCCACCCCACGCTATCCCTTCTTTTTCTCGATGATCGTAATCGCGGTAATTGACTATTTAGGCGCAGGTAATGGAATATTAAATTTGTGATTTTTGCAAAAACAAACGAGTTATCGCGATATAAAGCTAGCCTAGCTAATTGGACAAACGATTAAGCTGGTATACAAGTTACGCGTCGATACGCGCAAAGAGAGATCGTGGCGCGATGATCGCGTAATTTCAAGTATCGATGACTCGCAACTTGAAGAAAAAGGTGTTTTATGGCGACCGAGACGCGTCACCGGTCGAAAGGGAAAACGATTCCCGTTCTAGTTCCTCGATCGACAAGATGGCCTTTTTGCTACTATTGATCTTGATTATGGAATTTTAGAACGGTACGTTTACCAGAGCCCTGCAGTCGTAAACGATCTATCGATCTTTCTCAGACACGTTCTCCTTACGCTTTACGAGCTTCGCGATTCGTAGAGAACCAAATGATACGTTTTTTTCTATCATCTACATATATATATATATATCCACAGTCGTTAGATCTTGAAAGGTTCGTGATATGAACAACTTTTGCGATTGTCCGTCGTTGCCCAGAACAAAGAAACAATTGATCGTACGGATAATTTTGATCGAATCAGACGATCTTGAAATTAAATCGACGCATCGTTAGTGCAAAGTTCTATTATTGCTTGAAAGACGATTTTCATTCGACAATTCGAATTATCGATCAAATTGTAGATTTTTTATAGCATCGCGATAAAGTGCATTGCCTATATCGAAAATTAAAAAATCGAACGAAGGTCGTTTTCGTTCCGAGTTCTCGATTCGAGCAACTTCCATTGCTTCTACCTATCTCTTCCGATCCTTTTGTTACCTTATTTCCCGATCCCTGCTATTTACACCAAATCACATCGACCAGTAATTCCTTCCACGAAACAGATAGCTATCACCGTAAAGTCATTCATCGACCGTAATAACAGTAACCGTATCGTAAATCGTATCGAAATAGTAATACCACTGTACATTTCACGATAGCCTAACCATGGATTACTACAATTGCAGACGGAGATTACTGCAAGCGCAGCATCGAGACCGCTGGTCTGCAGGTTTACGGAAGCGGATTCTACAACGAAGCCACGACGGCGCGTGTGACGACAATTTTACCAGCGATTCTCTTAACAGTATCGATACTTGGTTAATAAAGAAGAAATTTAGCGGAACAGCGAGCCAAATGTTCGAGCATTCTTTAGGATATTTTTTAGCAGGGACGATCGATGCTTCTCGATCCGTCGAGCAATCGAAAACCAAACCGAATGACCAAAATGTTTCTAGATGATTGTTTTCGTACAGTAGTGGTATAAAGTATATGCTCGATCGAGAACGAGCGTTTCTTTACATAAAATAAGACGCGTCGAATTAGAAACGTCGCGTGTACCCGGCAATTATCGTTACTGTCGTAAGTATTCGCTACTAATTTAACAGCGATCCGCAACATGGCAATGGTACGCGCGTGCAATTAAGCTCGCGTGCGAGCAGCACTCGTGTGAGCGCATAAATCGTTTCAGCGTGTCGAGGGCCGCTCTCGTGTCGCGTACCTTGAAACGTCTCGGCCCCGACGTTTAATAAAGACAAAGAGATTTACGTCCTCCATCGTTAAACGGTGCCAGCGCGCTTTCCAGACGAGACACGAGTCGTGCTTTTCTTCTCTAGAACTTCTGCTTCGTGGTAGAACCATCGCGATAGTCGCCACGATCAATTCGTAAAGTATCGTTTGAAATTTTATAAACTCGCGACGATACGTTCTTGGCAATTTTTTACAATCTTTTTAGAAAGTACGAACTTGCTTTTCCCTTTGTATCGGATATCTGTTTTCATATTATCGTTTTAAATTATCGTTTGGTAGAAAATTTAGAAACGAACCTTTGGACTTTGTTCGAAGATCGTTTTGGTACAGATAATCAAGATTCTATCATACTTTTCATTTTGGCTCTTTCGATGCATATTTTACGCCCCAGTTATCGGTAATTCTACTATTAACTCGACTACACTCGATTGTAGATATATGTACCTACGTATATAAATCGTTCGTAGTTGCGTAGATCGTGGAATATCGTGAGAAACAGAATTAACGAAAAAATAAGCTCGTTTCGTAATTGCCTTCGCGACACGGTTCGTAAGCCACGTCTCGGACAATTCCACAATCGTGTATCGTAATTGGAAGATATTTCGATCGCAAATGGGAACGAGCTCGGTCCGTAACGATCGTACGAATTATATCGTTGGCTCGGTATCTTTGCAATTTTCATGAGGAAAAAATCAATATTCCGTAGTATTATTGGTATATGCATTTTGTACCATTAAACGTCAACCGTACCGTTAAAGCGAATTATTTTTACCATAATGTACTCTCGTAGGAAAAAGTGGAACGTGTAAACACGAAAATCGAAATGAACGAAAATCGAAATAAATTTTTAGCGCCAAGTATTTCCAGATCTGTAACGATAATCAGGCTGCAGACGTTATATCTTTATGAGTGATATGAACACGCAAAAATGTTTAACAGACGATTTGAACACGTATAAACGATTATCGATACGCATTAATAAATAGAAAGTAATTAATTAATTAATTACCAGCAGTCTAGTAACGATAATAGTAATAACGTGATAATGGCAATGCCGCGTTTGAAATTCAAAATTTCAAACCACAAAGGAAATGCTTTTTTTTATTGTTCGCCAGTCCACAAAGAGATCCTGCTGTCCGCGACCCATTATTCCCGACTTTCGTGGCTCTCGCAGGAGTAGAAACGAGCCTCGACCGTCGAATAAAAATCGTTTGACGGTGAAAACCGAAATTGGTTTCTCGGGTTACGTAATTAAAGGATCGCATGTCCGTTCGCTGTATCGCGGATAATCGCGTTATTACGAAACCCATAAAAATTGTAATTCCATGGGGCACGTCTTTGTTCAACGAATCCCTTTGTTTCGGTCCCCGAGTAGATCTCAAAATCGCACTTGTATATTCTCTTGATCTACCTTGACAATCTTTTCGTTTCTTTCATCTATGATTTCAAGTCTTCGATTAATTATTGCAACATAGATCGCGTATAATTTTAATCGAGAACGTTGGGCTCTAACAGGCGATCCAATGATTTGTGAAATTTAACAAAGATACCGGTCTCTTCCTGGATCTCTCCTTGATACGTGCAGGACCGACAGCTTTCACGAGAGCCGCAATAGGAGACGTTATTGTTCTTACGGGGACAGCTGCTCAGACATAATTACACGAAGGTGGTTTGTCCAGAAACTGGTTCACCCACTTGCGTAACGCGAAGATGCGGAAACCGAGTTCGAAAGAGCCGACGCTCGATTGCGGCATCAAACGTGCCCCGATGCTTTTATTCCACTCGTCTTGAACGTGTCTAGATCTTATCATCTACACGTTTCGATGCGTCCCGAATGTTACTACGATCGACACCGTCTTAACGTATCGTTATACTTACGGTAGGTGACGACGTTTCGATTAATCCGTTCTGTGACGGTGGCTAATCGTTGTTATTACACCTGACGAGAAAGCGAAATCGAAATGGAAACGATATTTCCTCACACATTTCTATAAATTACTTCTATAAATTATTTACGATCGGACGATTCGCAGAAATTCGTTAGATTTCTCCTCTAACTTGCTTATACGCAATAGAGAAAATCACATAAAATAATCATCCTAAAAGAAGAATAGTAAATCAAAGGTTTACAACAAATTAGAATCTCGTTCCATTCGAACTACAGATATTTATGCAAATTCGTATTTATACGAACATAATAGACAGAATAGGTAGGAACACTGTATAATCCATATAAACTTTCCAACAACGTGACACTAATCCTGTGAAATTTTTATATCGAATCTTTGATTAGCGGCGATCGACCGATCAACAACCATCGTGTCTTCGTATCGTTATAAATCGTCAGTGTAAAGAGTTGCTCGGATCGACGATGATCAGAAGCGAATTTACCCAGACCGTTCAAAGCCTGCAGCGTTTCTCAGCGCCGGTAGACTTCGAGATAAAAAGGGAAAAGAAAAATTGGGACAGAGAATGAGATACGAGAGGAGAAGTCACGCCCCGGTCGTCAATCTCGATTCGAGCACGGATTTCGTGGCCTCGGGCCGTGACACATAGGGTTAAGAGGTCGTTTTTCTCCGATCGAGCCGCAGGACAGCCAGCGATCCGAGAACCGATCCGATCGACCGCCCCTTTCGCTTTCCACTCTGTCCGTCGGTTGTGTGTCTGCTGGTCAAAAACTGGTCCGTCCGGTTGCGTAATCCGAAGACTGGGAAGTCTTATCTTTCCGCGAAACGTCTGCACAATGACTGGGCGAATGCCTCTCGTCCACTTTCACCGTCGCGTCGTCCACGCACGCACGACCTCCAATACACGCGCCTTTGAAATTCGTTCGAGAAAACACCGTGAAAATTCCACAACCTCGATTCGTTGACAGGAACACACGTTTGCGGTATGGTTTTTTTTTTTTTGTGATGTAAGGAGGATTACGGGGGAAGGTTGTTGTCGCAGAAGCTCGAAGAATGGATAATCCAGATGGAGACATTTTTTTCAAGGTCACTGATTTTCAGGTTTCAAGGACACGATTCGCTTAGTAGCTTGTTACTTATGTAATGACACTTTTTACATAAGATTTTCGTATATGCGATTCGATGCACTTTCTCAGAGGTTGATTAACTTTATCGTTCTAGTTTTACGAATAGACTAGAAAATTTATATATTAATAATTTAATAATTTAATAATTCTTGAAATGAGACCATTACAGTTACAAAGATCGTCTAAACGGTTTTCTCCAAATGCTAAATTTGTTTCCAGCAAGTTGCGAGTCAAAGCTTGCATACCTATATGATTGTTCGCAATGACGAGGAAAGAAATGTTTGATATTTTTAAAATCGAACATGCTGCACGTTATTTATGGCAAATATAATCGATGATTAGCGGTGAAACGAAATTTAGTACCAATACTATTTACAATAATTCGCCAGAGAACTTTGTATCGTGTTTATGATGAGATCGCAGAACGAATGGCGCCAGAGAAAATGAGACGGGTGGTCAACGATACTCGAGACTAATATCTGGTTAGATCGTAATGAGCGTAATTACTATTAACGGAGAACAATGCCTTTCTTGCGCAATTCAGAAGGTGAAACGGAGCACAATGTCACTAGCTTGTGCAACTGTCTTAAACCTGCAATCCGCTGCTCTTTATTCGATTAATTTCCGTCAATCTTCTGAATGAAGCACTCGGTGTGTTTAGAGCAAGAAATCATTGCTATTCAATTTGCTTCAGACTAATGAATTCCATTCGAAAGTAGCAAAGAACCAGATATCCATCGGATTGGATCTCATGAATGAGAGCACCATGAACTTACGTAAGATGGTAAATTGAAGATCGTTTTTCTACGACTACAGAAAATTTCAAAAAAGAGAAACAAACGTATTGCATAATTAAAACCATAGGCTATAACGTGCAACTTTCATCGGAATTTTTTTTTTTTTTTTTTTTTTTTTAGGCACACGTTACTTATTATCGAACAAAACATTTGATAATACCAATTTTCTAGGAAACATTGAAAAATAAAGGATGTTATCGGCGATTGTATCTCTTTAACGATTAAACAGGTATCTCGAGTGTTTAAATAAATGGCACTTTATTAAATTAATGGCAATTAATGGTACGATCTTATTGGATGACCTAATATTTTCACTTTTTCATTCACGGTCCAATTGACACATATAATGACGATTCCATTTTACAATAATATATATATAATATTTTTCATCATATAGCACACCATATGGAATCCACGTTCCATTCTTTCACGCTAAAAAAATCGTGTTTTATTTTCTACACAGACCTTTTCAATAATATTTTTTACTTTTAGCAAATTGCCTTGTATCAATCGATCGTAGCTTGTTGCGGATTAAAAAAAAAAAAAAGGTACTGTATACGGAAGGGGGAAAAAGAAAAGAAAGCAAGGGAAATTATATATTCGGAGAACACGCGATTTATGAACCGGAAACGCGGGATTCCGCGGTCGGAAGAAGAGGGCGCATGAAAGTTCCGCTTCCCCGGCGTAGAAAAATTCGTCTTTGCTATCTCACGTTTACCGTCGTAACACCTCGATAGAAATTTCCTTGAGCTAGTTCGTCCGGTCTATGATAAAAAAAAAAAACTAATCGCGATGACTGTTTTACGATGAAAAACAAGATCTTGGGAAAAAGGAATCTCATTTTACAGTAGTGTTTCGCAAGCTTGGAATTCTGTGCCAGTTCTTCTATCTATTTTTCCACGAATTTTTCCAACTATTGTCCAGAGAATCGCTAAAGTCTTTAAACACTCGATATAAAAGTCTTTTATATGTTAGATGTATTGTACGAAAGATTTATAAAAATTTCAAAGCTTCGTCGACATTGTAATAGGACACGATTATATTATATATCACGATTATATTGAACAAATTTGAAACAACACACACACATGTATACGTATACGATATCAAAATTATGTGATATTATATTATTATAAAT
>JACXIT010000189.1:356894-420410 GCA_014737525.1 Bombus difficillimus | reverse complement strand
TCCAGAGAATCGCTAAAGTGTTTAAACACTCGATATAAAAGTCTTTTATATGTTAGATGTATTGTACGAAAGATTTATAAAAATTTCAAAGCTTCGTCGACATTGTAATAGGACACGATTATATTATATATCACGATTATATTGAACAAATTTGAAACAACACACACACATGTATACGTATACGATATCAAAATTATGTTATATTATATTATTATAAACACGTATACATATTGTTTTAAATTTGTTACGTTTCTCTATCGTGTTCGCGGGCGCGAAAAAGGCGAAGAATCAGTGAGAAATTGTTTCTTAGACAAATAAATCGGCCGACTAACGGGCAGTTGCGAAATATACATATATATAGTATATATGTATAGCAAGCGTTCAAATACCTTCGTAAGTCGTTGGAAATCGGAATCAACGAACCTGTGCTAACAAGATACTAAACAGTTTTGTAAAAAAAAAAACAATTTCGTGGGAATTAGCCATTCACAACATCGGTACGGCATCTACTCGTCAATTTTATCGATTAAAGTCCGTATCAAAGCGAAGCCAAACTTGCTTGCTAACGCAACTTCTTATCGCGATACCTTAGATCAAAATCCTGCGTCTACAGAGCAAAAAGTTAATGAAAATTCCCGTGAGATTCCAACGAAATCCTTCAGGGTTGGACACGACGATATAGCAGAAAAAAAAATGTGTCGAATTTACGCAATCTATTCGCTTTCTATTCGCTATGTCCAAATCGTACGTCCCCGTGACAGAACGGGGATGTTAATTGAACGTTTCCCGGACTGATGTTCATGGGGACGGTAAACAACGGCGACGTATATTAACGCAATCGTTGTGCAATGTCCCTGCTACTTCCACGTTCCGTTGATTCGTGGCTGATAATCGTACGATCCGACAGCAAGAATTACAAGGATCTTACGTCATTTTGAGAAAAAAAGAACGAGAGTTGGCCTACAGTGGCTCGCGAAAGTATTCCAAGTTCTAGCGTATTTGTGATATTTCGTTCGTACAACGAAACTTTGAAAAGCTGGTATCAGTCGATTCGTACCGAGAAATGGAATTCTACTTTTCTTAATATACGTTCAAATGTATCGTGAAATTTTTATTCGTATCGTACATAGTAAAAATATATAGTTGTCTAAGAGCTGTTATATTAATGTTACAGAACTAGGATCGCAATTTCCGACGCAACTTGCTCGATTTTACCGCTATGTTTTACGAATCCTTTCTCCAGAAAGCTTCTCGAGTTTTTCCTTATACAAGGATTTTTCTATATCGAAAGAAAAATACAGGAAATCAGGTAGAAACGATACGCGGAAACTTTCACGCGTGTTTGTCCTCTTGTCGCGGAAAATTTATGGAAGAACGCGAGTCTCCCCGATCGGAAGGTACGGAGCCGGTTTCAACGATGCGTTGGTTGCGTGTAGCTATTCAGGGCAGTTTCTGTCGCCGTGGAGGCACAAACATCGACGGGTCTGGCATACCGATAAACCTGATCGCGCGTATTCGTCATCTCTTTCCAGAAGACCAGTCATCGTTTGCAACGATATACGCTACTGGCCACAAGTGTCGCGAAATCTATTATTCTCGTGAATTCTCGCTCTCATACAGATATTTTCAGACACATTTTCACCCCGTTTCAGGCATTTCCTTTTGTAAAACGTGTACAAGCATCGACCGTGGTATCGATTAACGCTTAGCAGGCATAACCAAGCTCCCTACCGGTCGAGAACAATAGACCGTGTACTCGTACAAGTGACCGTTGCTTACAGAAGTTAATAACGACGGACAACGTTACCATGCATTTCTCTATCCTGTTTGCTGGCGTGGAAAAGGCGAACAAATCGGTGGAAAATTGTTTCGTGGGTAAATAAATCGGCTGGCTGGCCGACAGGTGCGAAATACCGGTTCCTACGAAACGTGCGCACCCTTTGGTTCTTCCATTCGAAAAAGAAATATATCTTTTTGCTAGAAATGTTCTTAGATTTACGGCAAGATTCATGAATACGATTTATAAAATCATATATTGTATCTTTTAAATTGCGAGATTAGAACAAATCGTCCCTAAATGCATACATACGCGTATGTATTAGTATCGATACCAGAACGAACAGAATTCTAGAGCGGATGAGATTGTTCTGGCATATCCAACTGTAAACTGTAATATGAAAATTCAAGGGAAACTTTAAAACGATAAGGATCAAAGGATAATATCCATATCGTAACGCTAAGGAAGTTTAGAAAATGTAAGACCCTATGCACTGTATTAAATTTTTCAAAACGACCAAATTCGATCTTGCAAAGAATTTATTGGTTATTGAAAATCGAAGGCGATAATTGAAAATTTTCACGAGCCATTGCAACTTTTGCTCGATCGATAAATCTGACGAGAAATCGACGTGGGACAATTTGAAAAGTTGCCGACTCTACAGTTGACTGGAACATCGAAGCGATCGACTTTATCTCCATAAAACGAGTCTATCGAAAGAAACTAGCCAGAAAGCTGAAACAAGGACACGATGAGCAAAGTAGATTGTTCGTCACCGTTGAATCTTGCGAGGGACAGCGAAATCACGAGGTTCGTATGATACTCGCCTCTTGTCCCAGTTACTTTGGATGCCGACAAATCGTGGCAATTAGGCTCTATCTTCGAAACGAGGCTCTTGTTCATCGACTGTATCAATAACCAGTTGATAGACATTCAGAACGATGTTCGAAGAAGCTCCAATCGGGGAAAAATATTTCGAAATATTCGCCCCGATTCGAAAATATCACGATACATACGGAGACTAAGACGAATTCTAGAAATAATTAGAGAATTATCCAATTATCTTAAAATCTGACGCGAAGTTTAACACTTTTTATCTAAAATTTAGACCGATGAATCGTCCTCTTTCTAATAAATCTCTCCTCTCATGAATAATTTCGACAAAATTGCGTCAACGAAAGATTATAATCGGTTGACAATCTTTTTGGCAATTTAAATTAATGATCGCATGGTATACGAAATCAGAAGATGTTCCGATATTTATAAATAGCGATGTGAAATCATATCGGTTTATCGTTTTATCCCATCGAATCTTAATGATATATAGCGTAAATTAGTTAAACTCGTAACATTTAATTTTTTCGCGAAGCATTTAATATTTCTTGACTCGGATTATTTTGTAATCGAGTCGCAAGCATGAAACGTCATAAATGTCGACCGTGTAAAAGGCAACAGCGAATCTCCGTATGTAATTATAATTATTAGCGATATCATTATGCTCGTAGCGGATTAATTTAAACTGGAAATACCAGAATATCTGTGTCGAATTTCTCTGCAATCCGAGTTACCTGTCTCGTGCGCGATTCCATGCGAAACCATGACGCGCATTAATCGCTGTGGCTTGACCAGTCGTGTCGCGACACCGGTACCGTGCGATCGTTAAAAGCATTTACATTAATTATCCTATTACGTCGCCGCTAGCAACCGGATATTTCACGAGAACTATCTTTAGACACGCAGTCTCTAGTCGTTTCGGTGCATCCGAAAGGTCGTTTACTCGCGCCTCGAACATGAACCAATATTTTATCCTACGCTTTAACTTGACTTTTTCGCGAATCGCTTCACAACCTTCGCGTACACATCTAACGACCGTTTTGAGAATGATAATCTGATTGGGCAGCGTTGCACACACGGGATTATTATATATTGTAATTATGTATACGTGGAATATTCTGTTTTCTTCAGTCTACCCGATGTTCTTCGGGAAAAGAAGCATTTGAATAAGATCTATTCGGACGACAGGTGTCGAGAAAATCCAAGTTCTAGCAGAATTTCAATTTACAATTTGCTTTTACGGATGAATAGGAAGCACTGCCTTTAATTATTATTTTATCGCCATTTCCTGCATTTTGATTAAATTCCGGCACTGATACTGCAACCCGATTATTCCTTAACGACCGTTAATTGTTCCATTTCATCGGATGTTGTTCGTCGCGAAATTAAACGACCAATGTTCGAGCTAACGAAGTCTGACTCCATTGCGTGTCGAGAGAGCAGAAGGGAACACCATGAATTGCTCTTCCAATCATCTCATTACGCGAGGTCTGCTTAGTTCTAGTCGCATCGAACCAGTCCAAGAATCCATCCTCCGTTTCATTTGCGAGAATTTCACTAAAACTTGCGATCTGCCGTCGGCCCCTGCTACGAACGAGCGAGAATTTCGCGAATTCGAGAAACGCGGCTAACTTAGAAATAGTTGCGTACGATCGTGGCAGGCGAATGATCGAAAACAATGCAGTCGAGATCTTAAATTCTGTTTTCTGATACTGAGAGCTCTAATCGCTCGCGTATTAATCGCAGGCTTTCTGGCCAGTGTCGTCGATTGCCGGATTGCCGAGACGCTTTACGAATTCTTCGATGACTTTCGACAAAGTTCGTGTCCAAAGTGTCTTACGATAGTTTATTTACATCTTTACATCTACTTTTTTAGACTTAAATTCTATAATTCTAAAAACCTACACTGGCTTATCATATATGGTAACACAGCATTATTTACAAAACGTATAACTTCTACATACCATAGGATGTTATCGAATAATAATAATAATAATGATATTTCAAGCAAAAGCTATCTCATTTCTTTGATCAAATATTTCACACGCTCTTGACAAGCAATCAGAAAGTTTTCGTGGTCTTGTTCACGCAACCTTCTCCGTAATGACAGTCGTTATCCTCGACACGAAAAAATGCCTCGTTAAACCCAGACCTTCGTGCAAACGAGCCTCTCAAATAGAATTATAATATTGTTCAGAAGTGACCGGACACTTTGTAACGCGTTATATCTCTATGTCCCTTGGCAGACAATTTAAAATCGTGATTTACTAATTATCAATTCGTCGTTGATTTACGCACTTTGGTCGAATCCCGATATCCTTGCTTCGATTCGACCGCAATATCCAGATACTTACGAACGATGGTGTACCTCCGTCGAACGAATCCTCCTTCGTTCTTTTCGTTAAAACGTCGGCACCCTTTCGAAGGGAACGCTAAAAGCAGAGGCACGAACGTAGGTCGTGAACTTCGTTACGCTTCGACGAAAGTTTCCCGGGACAGTGTCAATGTCTCTGGACAGGATATCCTCGGTGCTCGAGAGACTCGAGTGGCCGGCCATCGCGCGTTCTCTGTCTTCCACGAGGAAAAAGGATCCAGAGCGCGAACACCGCCCCCTCTGGGATCTTCTGACCCCACCTTCTGACCGGTTGTATAGTTGTCGTTGTCGGTCGCTAGGGTCGGAGTTCATCGTGCCACAAGTACATTCCGAGTGCCAGCGACGCCAATTGCTCGTTACGTAGCCAGTTGTGAATCGGTCTGTGAAAGAGCCACCGACGTCTCCCAACGCCTTCGACCTCTTTGCAAAGTCTCCAGGATCCAACCTGGTGCGTTCTTCCTCGTTCGTTCGCTGCACGCTACATTTCGATTCTTGATCAGTTTATCACACGACAAGGAAGATTGTGCACGAGTTGTGACGTGACGAAGGATCAGACCGTCTTTACGTATGTTTTTCACGTATCAAAAATTTAGAATCGCTCTTTTCACCGCAACCATGTCGAATTCTACATCGGTGGAGTGCTCTTGATAAGAATTAAACTCCGGATGTTTACGCAAATTCATAGTTTTACGAACACTGTGTAAGTAGAGATACGTTTTATCCAGTAGATATCGCAAGTAGATGTAAATATAGAAAACATTGGTTTGAATATTTAGATACAAAAGGCTTGTTCTAGCTTTTCTTAAATTCTTAGTTTCTATGGAACATTTACCGATACTAAACTTTCGATTAACGATATATAGTTGCCGGTGTAGTTCGTTGTTGATCGGAGTTTCGAATCGAAGTGCCTTCGTGAAATCGTTCCTTTGTGCTTGATAAATCGCGTTAACGGTTGATTCTCGTTTCACGGATGTAGATTCGTGGCGGAAACTATTAGATGGAAAGGAAGTTTCTCGACTCACCCTGAAAACTTGTGAGAGCTTTTCCAATTAATTCGTTCGCTCTAGCACCGACTCGACTGTGTGAGATTTTAATTAACGCCGGCGAGCGCTTGATAAAAACTCCTGCGCGATGAAAGACGAGCAACGGTTACATCGTTAACCGATTTTTCGTCACACTGTCGAGTCCCACGTGCGATTGATTCAATGGATGTTCGCGTGTCCTGTGCCCCGCTGATGGGGTGGAATTTCCCATGGGAAACCGTGTGACGTTAGATCGTGTAAGACCTCTTTGGAATTCTTTGAATCTCGTTCGAAATTACGTACTGGAGCGTGAAGAAGCCAGAACTCCCAAGGCGGCATAATCGTGGATTCTTTGATGAAAATTAACGCGACTGTGCATGGTGTAGAGCGAGGAATCGTTATTTTCCCATCGACCGTATACGGAAAGCCGTGAGAACGATTTCCATGAAGCGGATGCGTCGATAGCGTAATCTCAAAAAATGCACTGATTTTTCTAATGATCTTTACGAACGTATATCCTACTCCGTGCAAGACCATCGATATATCTCCGATATTGATCTAATATTAATTATGGTCGTTGGAAAGCGTAAATTTCGATCACCCATCAATTTTACAATCTCACCGTATCGCCTCTACTAACGACGAGATATACGTCTAGGTGGGCGTATAATCTAACGTTTGTATAGAAAACCGCGTTTTACAACTCGAACCCGCGGGACGTAACACCATAAAATCGCACCGTGCAGCGGTCGTCGTGGATCGTGCGACGCATTCTCTCTTTCGATCGCTACATGAAATTATTCCGCACGAAGAAAACGAATTGACTTGGGAGCGCGGAGTTTAGTTTGCACGACTGTTTCGGGCAGTGATTCCGCCACGCCTTCGATACGTCTCGCCAACGAAATCGTCGATCACGTAACGCGTGCCTCTGTACCTTCGCGACGAATCCGAACGAAACATCGGAATAAAGTTATTCCACGTCGTCGGGGCAATTTGCCGCGTTTGCAGCCGCATAAGGACAACCGCTTTGGAATTTGCATTCCACGGTACGACGAACCGCGTTGTGCCTGTGTTCTCTGTTGTAACGACGATCCACTTTCTATGATTTTTTATTGACGACCAGACGGAGAAATGGAAAGTCGTTGAAGTTAATCGCGCGGTTGTTGATGGCGATTGCAATATGCGCAAGATCGACGCATATGAAATGACGTTTCCTTTTTCGCATAAAACTTTTATGCGTATAGCATGCGTGTTATATAAAATATTTTGAAGTATCATTGGCGCTATAGAAAAACACGACTGCCGTAATTGTATTAGTAAAATTCGAAATCAATCTGTAAATGTATATCGCTGTTACAAGATATTCACTGCAAACGTACGATATAAATTAGCGAGCAGAAAGAGAGAGCTCGAAAAGATATCGGTGGCGGTGTGTTGAAAATAAAATTTCGTCGACTATGGCATCTCCGTAAACGAACAAAATCGTAAGATTTCACCGCGCGAGATCTCGTTTCCATTTGAACGAAACGGGCTAATTGGCTTCGGGTACTTTGAGTTTCTTCTTCAAAGCCAAGGTTGAGGATGTAACGAAGATAATCGGACAATTAAGATCTTTCGCGTTAATCCTCCAAACCGATTTGAAATCTAGATAGCTTCTCTACAAGCGAGACGATATCTCGTTTTCGGCCGAATTGTTAGCCCGCTTGATTAATTCGGCGATACAATTGCCTTCTCTTTCGACGCGATGATACGTCGAGAGCGACGTTAGGCAAAGTATCAGCGAGGAATTTCTCACGGCGGTGACAGCAGAACCAGCGTCGAAAATATTTCTCCTGCGATCTTCCTATCTGATGTTCCGGCACTCGAGCGTGGAAAAAAATGACAAGAGATTGAATTATAAACCACATGTGGCGACCGTCGCGTTTCGAAGCCACCCAACCAAGAACGATGGAGCGTCAGTCGGTGACATTAGACGCGGTCGAAAGTGTAAGCTCGTCGCTTGTTGCGGTCTATGGCCACCATTATTGATTTCACGGTGCTCTCGTAACAGAAAACATACGTACAATTTGCGAGAATATTAGCCTTGGTATGGAAGGTTCTGTGAACGAATCTAAAATCTACTCTTTATTGCGAAATTCTTGCCTTTGAGACTATAATTAATTAAGCAAAATTAAGTCTTTCTGTTCCATCGACGTTGTACCGATGCTAATCTTAGTCTCTTGGATGAGTCTACGAACGAAATTTGAATCTATCTTTTATTACCAGTCCCCGTGATCGAAAGTGTAATTAAGTAAGTAAAATTAATTCCGTTGTTTATTGTTTTCTGCGGATGTTATACCGTGTACACGATACGTTAGTTATTTAAATTTCCTATCGGCGTTTGCGTAACTTTTACGCGTTATTTCGCTTGACCCTAAATGGCTTAAATATTTCGTCAGAGTCTCGTTATTTACGTAGAGGCGTGTGTTTATCGAATACGTTACTCGGTTGATTACCGCGCAGTAAATCGGCCAATTGGAGCAACTTAACATTTCCTGTCGAGAAGAACGTCCTTTGAAAGAGATCGTTCGTCCCTCTTACGTCAAATATGGGCGACGCAATTTCCGCTAGCAACGTCTGAACGCAACGCCGCGCCACGCCGTCTGTTTCTTTCCACTAGCCGATCTTCCATTTCCCATTCTCCGTCTCTCTATAGAAGAATCCAATTTACTACGCGAAAATAATAATTCATAAAATATTGCTCGCGTTTTTCGGAACTCCTTGTATAATTTGCATCTTACGCAAAATGGAAAACGTAATTGGAAACTTATGGACACCGATCGAGCGTATCGATGGATACGTGTAATTGGATCGATAAAATTGCAAACAAGAGCAAGGAGTGTGGCGAAACGGTTTTCTCAGTTCGTTAGAGACATCGACGCGCGTAACGTCTCTTGTTACCGATAGTAACGGGATACTTTTGCGTTTAAAGACCAGCCATTTACACCACTCGATACGTCGATCCATTTCCGGCGAAAGAATGACACGCAAGACGATGAATGCGCTATGCTCCTTCGATTTACGCCGACGTCCAGCCACGTCATATACCGACGAATCTTTCTGAGATGGCTAATTGAACGTTCACCTTGGTGTCCAGGCTTTCGCTGCAGACAACCTTCGACAAAAGTGAGTACGGTAAAAACTTTTGCTAATACTTTGATTACGCTCGAGGACCGTTCGTGATTCGCTTATAATTACAAAGATATATATTCAAGATCTAGATTTTTAAATTTTTTTATTGAAAACAATTGGTCTTATACGCCAAGAATATGCAATGAGATGCAATGCGGAATCGAGCACCGTGTAGCGAAAGAATAACGGCGGAACAGGCTGAGAATTGTAATGGAGAGAAATTTGTTAGCAGTTGAAATGAGCGGTTCCAGGGTCTGGCAGTTGGTCCTGTTCCTGATTGTATCTTCTTCGAGGGTATTCTCAGCGGACAACGTGTGTTCGAGGATGGAAAAGTACGTATTATCTAATTCCCTGGTGTATAACGATGAAAATGTTCGATAAACGAAACGTTCTGAATGCGGAGGTTAAGCACCTTCGTGGACGAGCCTTGACAGTAACCCAGAGTTTGTAATTTAACGCGCGGTCACTCGGTCCCGTGACACGCTACCGGTGTTCTCCCGATAAGGAAATCACGCGATAGACAGATACTTAATTGATCAAACATTGCAGCTATACGATCACTTCGATGGAAACGTACACGGAACCGGTTGTCGTGAACACGTTCACTTGGTGCCTGCAGATTCCACCCAGATGTCCGAAGACACGAACAGAGACGAGGCAACGATACCGCGTGAAGGTAAGCAGATTCTCTTCCTTAATTTTTCTTTCGTTCGGATCTCTCGATAACCGCTGTACTTTTTTTAAACTTTCGTTGTACGTTTATTGATTTATTCGTCCGTTTAACGCCATAAAACGCCGTTCGATGAAGCGATTTCGAGCACTCGAGTTAGATAAAAAGCAATTAACTACGACCGATAAAATTGCTAATTTTATAAATGATTTTAATTAAGCGCGTGCCACTTAATCAGAAACATCCGTAGTCCGTTAATATCAGTAACACCTTTTGATAAAGTTTCGTCAGCTCGTATCTTGCCGGAAACTCTTACGAAAAGGCATTCCTCCTACGTTCGAGCACGAGGAGAGGAAAGACCGAAATGACCCGAGAAATTTGCAATAAATCCACCAATGAGTATGTAATGTTGCCCGTTACACGGAGCAATAAAAGCACAGTGGCAAGTATTTCGCCTCTCTCGTTTCGATCCCTCTCTTGCTCTCACGCTGGATAAGACCGTGCGAGTTAATTACAGGGAAAGCGAGCGTCTTGTAATGTCTAATGAAACGTCTGAAAATGGTATTGGTAATGGTAATGGTGAGCGCAAGAATCGAATGACGCGTCTGGACTGAGCCTCTTGCGTCGTTCGACTTGCGTGAACAGAGGAACTACGAAAGAACGGAAATAACAAAGAGATATTTACATATTGACGGGATAACGAGTCACAGCGAAATGCGAGCAACGTTCTTCCGATGCGTTTTCACGCGATCGACCAAAGCACGAAGAAAATTTACCGTAAGGTATTCTGTAAGAAACCTTCGCCGACGTTCGTTTTTCCAAGTAGCGCTTAGAACGTAAGAAATATATCGTTTCGAGTGTCGTTACGTAGGAACAGCGTTCATTTAACCGAGTCGTTTAACCGTTTCCCGTTTAACGATCGAAACGTACACCGACGAGCTAACGTGGAAATTAGAAACCGTTAACGAACGTGTAGCGTTGCGTGCGATTTATTAAAATACATCGTAGGATTCTTATACGCGAAGAGTTGCAAGAAAGAAGGCGCAGTTGCACAACCAGTCAAACAGTTTCACGCTTCTTATCTCTTACAATGTAAGACGTTAATTACCGTTAAAGTAAAAAGTTTCTAAAATTAGTGCTATCCAACTTCGATCTTGCGAAAATGATATCGCTTTCCTTATTTCTCTCTGCGACGTAGCGATTGTCGAAGAATCAGTCGTTTTTCTGGCGTAATTAACATCGTGTTATGTCTCTGCGCTATTTTACACTCACACCTCGTGCTCTACCGTGCAGTTTATTCCTTCCTTCCTTCTTTCGTTTATTCCAATTGTTCCCTTTGCTTCTTTAAATCTATTTCTTTTCCTTTCGTAATCAAATAACATTTTATGGCAGCGTACGAGTCTTGAAAGGTAAATTATCAACCGTATCTTTTCGTATCTTGCCACAAGTAACGATGTATCTTTACGAATCACTTAGAGATCGACTTGAAGGGTGAAACAATTTAGATCTTACCCTTTTACTTGCGTTTATAAAAATATGAATTTACATAAATATCCGCATTCTAGTTATCATTGTTTTATCCTTTTCAATTCACATTGATCATTATGGCTTCTAAGCGACTGATCTAACGTTATTAAAGGACTCGAGTAGAAAGTGTATCAGCGTTACGTTAAGTGGAACTGTTCGATGGATTTTGCAACACGTGACACGCGTCCACGTTGGGATCCGAACAAAAAGACACCGGTCGTGATTACTCGTACAATTTTTTGCGGATGAAGTACCATTCCTAGCCATTTTATACCATACTCGCCATACTCCGGTCGATAATTACCATATACCAGCGAACCAATTACCATCGAGCCACGATTAATCGATTAAACTGCGATCCACGCGGTGTTTCCTATTTATCTCGCAATGGATCAAGATTCCGACAATGATTTCGGTAGTCGGCTAATATCCTCGATCGAAACCCGTTACACGATCTTACGCAACAATTTGCGTCCACGTGTGGAGCAACTGCTGCCGGAAGAAAGTGAGCGCGGTGGTTAATGCAAATGTGGTCGAACCGTAGAAAAAAAAGCACTTCTATGTTTCTCTGCGTCAATCGGAGATGTATATTTGCTGAAAGAGATACTCTGGGGAACGTAGATTAACTCTGCTGCATACTTTTTGCCATTTTCTGCTCGATCAAATATTTTTCTTCTTTTCTTCGTTAAAAAGATTCTTAAGTTTAACGAAAACACGAAAGAATTTTTGTTTCAATCTTATGCTAAAGAAAATTTTTCTCAAAACGTTACAAGCCTTTTTTTTTTACTTGTAAAGACAAGAACGAAATAAATCGTATTTAAAGTAGGGCGGTACATCGATATGTATATCGTAAAAGAAGACGTATACTATCGTCAAGTTTCTCGGTACATAATTCATAATTTCATCGATTTATTTACTGCTAATTATTAATTCGTCTTTAATTTGCTACATCAGCGTGCTATCCCCACAAACCTATCTAAGTGAAATTATTTTTTCGACCATGACCAATTTTACGATCTCACGATATCTCTTCAACCAACGGTACCTACAACAAAATGATCCGACAGCGTAACTCTTTCGCAAGGAAACGTCGGTGTTCCGATTGTTTTCGATCGATGTCGAATAAACTCGAACACACGTTACCCTTCTAACTTACGTCCGAAACTTTCTCCAAAGAGAATCGAAAGACACGAATAAGGGGGTAACTTCGCGATCGGATCGAGAACAGAGCAACTGTTTCGAGCTCAGCTCGTGCGTGTACACGCAGTTAGCCGATGATCGAGATAACAAATTTCCGGAAGAGAAAAGGGGCCTCGTCTAAATTCCTCTGTTTCGCAATCGACCAAGCGCATTAAACTCAAGAACAGCTGTCTTGGAATGGAAAATCGCGAAGAACACGCGCCCACGAGAACACTTTCGTACAGCGGATTTCACGCGTAGGTGTACGTGATTGTTCAACTTTTTTTGTCCGATAAACAGATCGCTGCGACGCCTTGATATCCAACCCACTCTTTCGAATCGTTGTTCTATATTTGTCGCTGGTGTTACTCAATTCGAATCTAAACGCAGCTCCGGAGAAATCTTCGTGGTTGAGTTGTTTCAAGTGGAATAACAGAGGAGACTGATCGAAACGGTTAAGAACATTCTTGTCAAATCGAATTGAAAATCGACTACAGCGTCGTTCTGAAACCAATAGGAAACCGTGAAAAAATGACAGTTTCGTAGAAATTCCGTAGAAACTACGGACAATTTTATAGAATTTGTATCGAAAAGGGAAGAAACGCGAAACGTGTACAACAATGAGAGCGTATCCCCATGAGAAAAAGACGAAGCATCGAACGTTCGGTACATATAGCACGTTACCCAAGTCTCTCACGGCTAGAGCAACGTTTAATATTTATTACGTAGGAACATCGAGCAGCGTTTTGCTCCGTACTACACGAACGGTTGCATAACAGAAGCGTAGAGAAAGATACAGCGGCTCGTAGAATTATTAGGTCGAGTCGTAAGCTCGTTCGCGTTTCGCTAAATAAATGCGATGAAACGTAATCCGATCGAGGAACAACGTATCTGTAAATACGTTGTATTTTTGGAAATCCGTTTAGGAAGAAACTTGTAAGTAAATATGTTAAAAGAGGTTGTAAACGAGACAGCTGTGAGTAACAAATTCATTTAAAAAATTGTTCGTTTGTAGATTCGATAATCCTTGTAAATCTAAGATAACGAAAGAAATTAAAAACCTTGCGAAAGTACATTCGATCGTATCAAATTCATTTGGTTGAATATACGATGATTGAGATTTTATTCCGGAAGAAATATTTCACGCGTATCAAGCTAATAATGATATTTAACGATAACGATAGGAAGAAATAAAGTAGGGAGAAAGAGCGCCGAGTTTAGCATTGAAACACGCGGATATTAATCAGAATGATAGCAATTAGGTAACCTCGGAGATAGTAGTAATGGGAAGCATTGGTAAGACAATGCGGGTAGGCCTTGAACGCGTTTCAAAGTAGATCCAGACGTTCGTAAACGGCGTGCTATGATACGAGTGACGCGTAAATATATAACAAGAAACTTTAGCAGCTTTTTTCGAAAGTGACTAGGATGTCCTAGAAAAATGGAGCGACGCAAAGGATCGGATGTGAAAACGAGGTTCAAAAGGAAGGGGAGAAACGCGAGATAGGATTGGTGTAAAGAAAACGGACACGGAGCCGACGTTCGACATCCCGAGGTCGTTTGATGTTTTCTGACGAGCAACGAAGCAAGGAAAAGAAAAACAGCGATACCGTTAATTACACAATTTTTAAACCATTACGTGGAACGGTTTGTTAGTCGAAACTTTAATCTACTTCTTACGGAGCGTCTACAATTTGGTAGTTGGAAAATTCATTTTTCTAATTACTGTCTAATTACTGATGTCATATAGTGGAAGAGAAAAGTACGGTTCGTTATAGAAGGAGAAAGAAAAATATATTTTCTGTACTATTAAACGAGATACGTAGACAATTGGGTATATATATATAGCAATTATTTCGTTTATTTCTATCAATTGTCGTCGATTATTTCATAGCCGGACAATTCGCGCAATCCGAATGCCAGTGAAAATATCTAGAGTTTAATTAAACCACTAAAATCGTCTAAATGGATTATCCGATTTACAAAATGCCGATGAGAAAAATTCGGAATGTTTAACGTAACAATGACAACGAAAAACATATAAGATCGTAAAAAATAGTCGAAAGCAATTATTTGACAGGATTATAAAGAAGAGGAGACAGGTGTTACGTAAACGGATCCGTCCGTGCTACTTTCTGTTGCAACTACCACATCGTAAATATTGTCACAATTACCGTGTCGTGATTATTAATCACGCTAATTCTATCTTGTCGTAATTAATTCTTTCCATCGATCGAACCTGTCAACTTGTTGCGCAACACAATTAAGCAAAACGTTTTCCGCAGGTTGTCCGTAGTAAAGAAGAAAGCATACGTGAAACCCTCAATTAACTAATCCACACGGTATAATTTAATAATATATATGTTACATAATGGAATACGGTAAAACGTTAATAGAATTTCTCAGGATTTGGATCATGCGCGCAGGATATACTTTAAGCGATATTAAAGGAAATACAGTCAGCGACAAAAGTATTCGGTCGACAAAATATTTCACATTCAGTTTCTAAGATATGCAATTTAGAGGCTTTAAAAGCAGAGAATGAAACAAGTCGCGTCAGAAACTTTAGTTCCGCGACGCGCGATACGCGTATATTCGTAAAATCATTCTATAGCGAACGTATAAATACTTTCGAAGCCGTTAATTGATAGCTACCAAGCGACGGAAAAATAAACCAAGCGAATATATTGTGATATAAGCCAAATTAAGAAGGATGTCCAAGTTTAACGCAAACATCGAATCAAATACTTTTGCAAATCTCTGTACGGAGAAACTTAAGAGACCTAGAACGCCTGCTTACGGTTTTTGCAACTAGCTTCGTGAAAAGACACGAATTAGAAGGAACGAGACACGCGATATCTTAGCAAGTACGTAAAACTTTCAAGAAAGACGGAAATCGCGCAACGAGAGGATTACGTGCCTTGACTTTATGCATGAGATCGACTCGTACGAATGATCTATGTCGGTCTATGAAAACCGACCGATTATTTATCGATTGAAACGCCGAGCCACGATCTGGACCGAGTATTTACGTGTAACGAACTTTGATCGATGTCGAAAGACTCATCGGAATCGCAAAATGACGTGGTTAATTGACACGTTAAGAACTGCTTCCTGGTAGAATTTCAAATTACACATTTTACCGTAATAGCGTGACTTCATTAACGTCCAGTATATCTTTCCGATTCTATCATTGGTTATTTATTATTCGATCGAGGATGACTTCTGGTCGCTTCTTACGACCGATACTAAATCCAATCTTTCCGACTCTATCTGGTCTCGTCGAAACGAAACTCGTTTCGGATGTGCATAACGCTATTCAGGTTACGGTTGATTATGCAGATTCCGGATTTCATAAATACGACTAAAATAAATGGAAGTCAAACAAGAACTCGTTTCGTTCGATGAATATTATACGATTTAAATATCTCGTATATATTTTAATTCGTTCGTATTAATTCTACGCTTCGTAACAGTAAAACAGTAAAACTATCTTAAAATTTACAATCTTAATATGTCGTGGTTAACGTAACAAGAAATGACACGTTTCGAAACATACTAGAAAACGATATTTCCTAAAATACGTAGAGATTCGATGCAGGATGAACGATAAACGTTATCGAGTTTTCCTCGGCTTATTAACGCGCAATAATCGACGTTAAGAAGCTGTAAAACGTTGTTTTGCGTAACGAATCTCTAGTTCGAACAAACAGATACTAATAACAACATTGTATCGAATCGATGGCGTGATTTATGGACATTAATCGACTTTATCTTTCGCAACGATCTGCAAAACCATCGATAGTTTCATTGAATACGAATCGCGTGAATTCCCTCCCGGAAGAAACGTAATAAGCATAAATTGACTTCGAACGATAACGTTTGACACGCAAAAATATCAAACGAGCGATCTACCGCTTCGTTGCTTCATCGGTGCTTGGACGAGAAGCGATGTTTTCTTCGTTTGCCAATGGACATCCCGATTAAAAGATACACTGACATTTGAAACTGGTCGATCGACCAGTCCGACCAGTCGTATATAAATCGTGAGCACTTAACGAAGAAAGGAAATTTGACTATTAAAATTGGCGGGCATGTAACAAAAACGATGTTGGTCCGTGTTTGACTTTCTCTACTTCCACGCTGAAATTAAATAATCGTTGATTGGAAAATATAATTAAGGTTCGACGCGTTTCCATCTTTCTTCGACAAATTACGCGTCTCTGTAATCGTATCTAGAGATTGGCTCGCGAAAGTATTTGCATACGTTTACCATAGAAAACTTTTATACGTTAAATTAATAGAAATAAATTAATTAATCATATACGTTAAATTAAACATTTTGACACGTTAACGCTGCAATGCAAACGCGACCATCGTGAGTACATTGGTTAGTCCCTTCGATTATTTCGTATTCTTGACTATCGAGTGCCGTAAAAGTGAGAAATGTAACAAAATCACTCCTCACCGCGTGGCAAAGTCTCCAAACGAAGTATTCGTGGAAATTAGTTTCACGCTCGGGACTATCACATTCATTGGTCGGTATAGCGAAGTAAGAAGGAAAGGTAAAGAGAAAGAGAAGCGTGTAATTTACAGACGTGGACTTTGGTTTTCTCGCGCGTATCCACTTACAATGTATTACGAACGAAACCTATACACGCTTGCACGCGCCAACATTTTCCTCTTGCCTTTGTTCCGCAATTGCTCTGCTTTCCTTATCGACGATCGGGATCTCGTTTCAGGGACTGGCTGGGAAAAATGGGATCTTTTCCAAAGATCCAGTAGCCACGTTGCCAGAACAGCTTCGTTCGATTAGGCGGCCTGGTTTTTCTTCTTTTATCGTTTTTCCAACTACAGTGTCATTCGGAGCTAGACGTTTATTGAATCTGCCATTCTATTACTCCGTTTGAACAAATCGCATGTTTATTAACATGCAGTAGCAATTAGAAAAACCGAAACAGATTCTCCCAATACCGATAACGTTACCGATAACGTCACGATGAGTCAAAGTATCCCAATTAAAGAAACTATCGTATTCGTAAAGTTTCGACTTTATTAAAAGACTTTGGCGGATGACTACGCGCGATTATGTTCTAATAAGTATTAAGATTAACGAACTGTTTGTAACCTGATTTCTCTTTGCGTACGAGAAAAAGAATTCTTATCGCTCGCGCTTCGCCGTTCTAATGGAAAAATCGATAACTAATAACTGTTATAAACGAATTACAAGCTCGATAATAAAGTAAACGTAAAATATGTCGTTTTTTAAGTCACGTAGCACGATAGACGGTTAACAAAGATTTTGTTCGCAGACTGAGTCAAAGACCAGGATTATAAAGGAATGCTGCGAAGGCTACAGAACGATCTCATCCAATAACGAGGAGACATCGCCTTCGGGCATCGAATGCGTGCCTGTTTGTGAAAAATGCCCGTCGGGGATTTGTACCTCGCCAAATCGGTGCCGCTGTATTCCCGGCTATGAGGATGACAACTGCGATACCGGTGAATCTACTTTGTCCCTCTGTTATTTCAAATCTACGTATTTGGTATATCGCGCGTCGTATATCGATCGGAAATTCGAGATGTTAAAATATTCCTTCGCTTCCGTTGAAAAAAAAAAAAAAAAAAAAGACAAGAACGGAGAAAAATCGTACGTGTTGCGAGCCCTTCGATCGCAATCGCGTATTTCTTGTTAACACGGACAGGCGGTCGCTTCGCGGAACTCGAAACGAACAAACTACGAAAGTCCGCAATAGGGCGGATATATTTCACGCTCGATGAAACAGACCGACCTTCCGCAGTCGTAAGAACGCGTGCGAGCAGCGAATAATTTTCACCTAGCCGTTGTTACGATTCTGAAATCGGTGATTCGATACTCGGCCGTGTTCTCCCCGCTCTCTTTCGCGTCGTGCACGCGTCAAGGTATCGGTTACTCGAGAAAACGTAAAAGTAACGACCAGGTGGTTGATTCGTTCGTTGTACCATTAGTTGGAGCTATCGGGAGAAAATGTAAGAAAGAATGCGCGGTTTACTCGATAATTACATCACGATTCGCGAGAGAATCCGCTCTGTTTTATTCGCAGTATGTCCGCCGGGAACGTGGGGCTTGGAGTGCAAAGAGAAATGCAACTGTACCGAGAATGTACCTTGCAATCCCGTAAATGGACACTGTGTTTGCCCGCCAGGATTACGCGCAGAAACGTAAGATCGTCTATAAATATACACACGTCGTCGCTTTGCTAGAACAGTGACAGCATTCGAAAGTCGTTGATTTTGAATTACGCTAGAATCTGACATATTCGAATAGAGAGGCAGAAATTTTCGAACAATGGAACTTTCCCGTCATATTTTATTTCTTCGAATAGAGATCGAGTTTGTTTTAACATCTAAGAACCGTACGATCTTTTGACCGCTAAATTGCATAAATTTTCGACGCGAGGAGTTACATCCTCGTCGATCCTTTCGCTCGATCCATACGAAAATGTAGTTTTGATAATCGTGTCGCTCGTCTAGAACGTAATCTGTGTTAAAGGAACAACGTTGCTTAGTTAGATAACGATTCCTCTCGATAATCGGCGTTGTTACAGTTGCTGCACGCTTCGTGTAACAATCGCGCGATTAACGAGAACTAAAATAGATTCTTCAAAGAATAGCGACGTTAAAAAGCGAAGAAAAAAGATTATGATTCATGGTGACTAGGTTGACTCAACAAGTTCCATCGATTTCTACGCGTCGTGTTTATCGTAGAATTACACGAACACGCTGTACAACCTGTTGATCGAAACACAGCCTAATAAGTGCTCCGATAACGCATACCGTGACACACGCTTACTTCGCGTGGCATACGTAATTGCGGTTTTCACCTCCAGGTGCAATGAGCCGTGTCCAAGCGGTCGCTGGGGACCTGCATGCGCGTTTCTATGCGACTGCAAGGATTCGACCGAAGAATGTCATCCAGAAACAGGTCGATGCATTCACGATGATCTGTATAACACGATCTCCGTGGAGAACAACAGCTATTCCCGAAACGCGGACGAGGGAAACAGCGTTACCGTGAATTTCACGATAGTTCAACTTGATAGAGAGACTTCGCGAATTTGGGAAACGGCAGAGACTACCACGGAAGGTAATAAATGACGGTTTATGCGTCTATGAAGAAGTTATAGCTGCACAAAACACATACACAATTATATATATATATTGCGTTTAAAATAAAAGTATACCACTGTTTACAGAAACATTCGTGATACAGCAGTAAATAGATTGCGAATATTTATGCAAATTCGTGTTTTTACGAACGTAAGAATAATATACAGTTAATCGACGTATAATATAAGAATTAATTGTAAGAATATTTAAAGATGATATTTAGTCAGAAAATCGTTTTGCTTACTAAATATTCTAATATCTTTCGAAGTTTACCAAATAATTTCGATATTTATTCGCGTGATGCAATCGTGTTGGTGGAAAGTCGCGATCCTAAATACACAGCACGTCGAGCAAATATCTTGGCTTTGAATAAGTGAAGATCGATGGCAAATAGATTTATGTAATTTATGTAATAATCGTTGTTCCATTTGACGAATTGTTGGAAGATATGCACGAAACACTTGCCACGACGGATAACCCTAGTGAAACAACGAGCCCGGAAACTATCAACGTCTCGACTACGGATGAGAAGAAAATTAGGACACAAGCTCGCGAGCACGGAAACACGAGCACCGCCAAGCCTGTCATCGTTTGGGTTTCCGTGCCGGAACGGAGGGGCAACCTGGACAGGGATCGAGGGAAATTCGCGATGAAAAATCCGTTTGCGAGACACGTCGATGATAACATCAATCTGCGGGATATCGGTCCGCCTAAAATCGATTACGTCAAAAATATACATAAAGGTAATATACAACAAGATTTTAAGCGGAATCTCATATTTCTCGCTAAATTAGTCGACGCAGCTCGCCATTCCGTACGAGAACGTGTCGAGTAATTTACGTCAAACGCTCGTTAGTGTGGGATATATTTTAATTTTAAATATTAAATGCTAACCACAAGTGCAATTGCCGTATAATTCTCAAGAGTTTCGTCTGGTATCTAAGCTCGCGATCGCTGTTTTATTTTATTAATCGTCATTATGAAAAATATAAATTTTTACGCAAATATTCGCAGTCTAATAGTAATAATAACTTCGAACAGACGTTCGACCGGCCCCAATTTCCATGGACATCGCCCTAATCGTGATAGCATCGATCGTATCACTGGGTCTGACCTCGGTAACAGTGGTGATGGTTCTCCACATGCGTTCCAAGCTATTGGAAGCAACGAGAATCTCCATCTACGAAGAAGGGAAGAACCAAGAAAATTCGAGCCCAACGAAAATCTCATCGATAGTCACCGGTACTCTTCCCCGTGAGTGCTACGCGTTTCGAAAAACCCTGCTTCTTCGTATGTGGGTGAAGTCTACGTGTCCTTGACCTCGATTTCGTCCACGTAATTTTACCTCGATGACCATCTCGAAGCACTCTTCGAGCGTGGTTTATTCGAGGAGAATTAAAACGGTATCCGGTAACGCGTTTTCCCTTTTCCTCCAAGGCCACTGCATTCGATTCCTCCTCGCTCGTGGTGGTGTAACGTACGCTGTTACTTCGATGGTCGAAAAATTCAAGTTTTATAAAAAAAAAAAGTCCGTAAAACTAAAGGGTGAATCGAGTAATCGAGTAAACGCTTCGAAAGCTTTAGCTTCTTTTTTCGTTCGTCTTCTGGAAAACAAATTTACTCGATAAACGAGCTTCTACTTTTAATTTAAAACTATTTAACCATAGACATGTTCTTACGTACGATTCTATCGTAGAAACCCCAATTCGCCTGGTACCACTGTTTGCTCCCGAGTCTATAGCGATGTCATCGATGACTAACAACGATCTCACGAGCAACTATGCCAACGGAGCTGCCACGATCGGTCTCCGTATATCTGGCAATTTACACGGTGAGCATATATACCCTTCCTTCTACGAAGATTTATTCGCCATTTCTTCCCCGGTGTCTACTATTCGTCCTATTATTATTCGCTATACTACCGTTTCCTTTATTTATAGGTCTTCTGCAAGAGGATCATTACGATCGACCATCAGCGACGCGGATTCACCTCCAAAGCGATTTCGACTCGAACACGGAGCACGTTTACGACGAAATTCCTTTACAATCGAGTCCCATGAGTTTCCGTAAAAACACGTGATTGGAAAATAACGTCGAATTAGAAAAAAAAACAACACTTTGGATAGAAAATTGTAGCTAGAAATCACTCTGATGCGTGAAAGAGCAAAGGAGAAATTTACGAGGGATCGAATAGCCCAATTAATGACACGTTTAATCGAAAAGATCTCTGTTCGTAGAAACAAGACGGAAGAAAGCGAATTAAGTGTTGTAGTGAACGCGCGATCTAAAGTAGAACTAACGATAGGATTAAGAATTTCTCTATTATTCCGAACATCAAAGAAGAATTCTACGAACAACCGGTAGTTCGACCAGCGTCGCATTTAGTTAGAAAAATTCTTAAATATTCGAGGAACGAAAACGGAAAGAAAGCGAATAAAGTGTCAGGGACGTTTACGCGCAGTTGTTCAAGAATCACGCTCACGTGCGATTCCGGAGGCGGATGTGAGCTAGCCAGCGCGTCTACGGGACGAAGAAAAATCCAACTGGACTGGTTTCCGACCTTACGCAGCCTCGTCTGAACGTGAGCAAGGCTGAACGTGATTGCAATCGGTTCTCGATCAGGCAGAAAACCGTTCGTGGCAGCGATCAAACTATTCGTTACGGGGCGTGTACCCACAAGGAGACTTTTCCTGAAACTGGTTCGCGTCTATCGGCGACCATCTAAAACCCTTTGAACGCGTTTACGTCAGCCACCAACGCACTTGCGCGCAATTCGATTAATCTAAACGTCGCAAAGGGAAATTTTACGTTAAATAATTTGCTTTTAAATAACCTTTAAGCGAAACGATATATCTTGTAACGTAACATGTAACGTATCGTGCGGATTGCAACGTTTTTATATTTATTATACGAACGATTCGGTATATTTATTATACGAAATTTTCTCGTTTTCTTATTTCGTATAATAAATAGAAAAACAGGAGAAATCTATATTGCAACGTACGCAAGACACGCGTATATCTATGCCGCGTAAATGTAACTCAGAAAATAAGAAAACGTAAAACATCTGCGCGTGTCAGAACTGATCCAACTTTTGCCATTGGAGGCTTCAAAATGTACCGAACATTATCGTAGATGTAGGATAGGTGTTTTGTAAGCGTTAAAGCCAAGTGTAAATTCAAAGATTTCGAGATTGAACCAAAGAGCTTGCTTTAAACGTAATCCAAAGTTTGCGTTTAAGATTCGTCTAGCAGCATCTCGATTACATTTATATCTTCGTTTATGCGCCGACATCATCGATAATAATAGATTCGTTTCGAATCCGTGTCATGCGTTTAACGAACGTCGTAGTGACGTTCGGTAAGAAGAGAAAATATCGAAACGGATAAGTCGTAATTAGGATAGAGCTTGCGTAATCGTATTTGTATCAGCGTGTCCAATTCTTCGACCACGCGTTACCACGATAAAACAATATTCTCGTAATCTTTGCATTCGTCGTAATCTGGCCGATTTCTCATTAAATTCTCGGGAGTTTTATGGTTTTATCGACCTTGACATACGCTGTCAAGATCAACTTTCTCATTAATTTCGTTTGTACATACGATCATCGCGCGTCTTTTGTTTCGATTTTAGTATAAACATGTACACAAAAATATTTTTTTAGGTTTACATCGAGTTTAGATTACGTAATATCGAAAAATTCAATTGTAAGGCTATCGCGAAACTATCGCGGACGAAATAAAAATTCTGCTACATAGACAATTGATATCGGATTAATAAAGCGTGCTGTTTTTTTATATAATTACCATTCTTGCTCCTGGTCAATTACGATGGATCGTGTACGAATTATCGCAACGCGAGTCATAACATCCATTTTATCGTACTTTAAATAGGACAGCATCGTACCGTCTCTCCCGCTTACTCGTTTTATCTCGTTCGTGCACTGCATCCTCTTTGAAGCAACAGTATCGATGGATTATATAAACTGGCAATATACGAGCTTCGCGCGTTTTTCGTATACAGTGGCCGACGAAAGTAATCGAGTACTTATAGACACCTTTTATGAATATATTATGCTTGTTATACGAAAAACATAATGACGATAAAAAACGTACAACTTGACGATTTTATTAACATTATAACGAGGCTGGACTGTGTGATTTTAAAAAGCGTGTTTCAAACAAATCTAAAAATATGTATATTTCGGAGAACCCGTATACGGAAATCCAAACGAACCTGGTTTTCACTCTCGCGTGTCTCCGATTTTATCCACTTCGTTCTACCGTTGACCTTTTTAATCGATAGAAACGAATCTCGTTATTCGTGATAATAATTAAAGGAAACGATTACCAATTTCTACGAATGAATTTTTAATTAGAGTCCGGAAATGTTTGTTAAATGCGATAAAAAAAGAAAAAAAAGGAAATAATTATGATAAATCGGAACGATATACAGGGTGCGTGAAAAGAGCGAGTGAGCGATATTTATGAAACATTATTTTAAATATGAAGACAGTGAAGAAACTTCCTGGTTTGTTTCTCAAGTTCTAAGTCATTTAGTTTTACACGCTAAAAAATATATCGATATCTGCGTGTACCAATGAATCAGCTGACGAATCTTTTTCTATATTTCGCTCACATTCCGTCATTCTCGCTCTGATGGAAAATTAAACATAACGATCGAAATTCTATTATCGTTCTCTTCCTCGGAGCGAAGAACTGGAAATGCGGGTGAAATAAAGAAAAAGGTTTGTCAGCTGACTCACCGGCCTATGTCATCGTTAGGGTGAACTTGGATTATTTCTAACTTGGAAAATAAACCTTGAACGACATTTTTACGCGTCAACTTTCTTCGTTCCTTTATATCGTAACTTTCTTTTAAATAAGCTGCAAATATTTACGCATACCCGTATTTCTACGAACACGAGTATACAGAGATTCATTTCACCAGTTAAATATTGCAACGACTATTCCACTTTGATCGTCTTACGTATGTTTTTGATGTTACGCGTATTCTGTGCATTCACGCGTCTTTAAATTTTCTATAGACGCCTAAATATCCGCAGTTCGCTTATAGATATACGCTTATTTTTACACTCTGTATAGCCGGCTTTCCACTACCTTCGTTGATTTTTAAGAATCTCGATGAACGGGAGGAGGGGCGCGTAATTCGCTGAATTTCGACACACAAATACTGCCAGTTCATAAACACTTCTACGAACGGCTACGCAATCGAAAGAGACGCCGTGGCACCGCGGTGACCCCGAAACGTTATCGGAAGAGATGTAATCCTGCGCATCGAGAAAATAAGAAACCAGTAATCCATTGGTGCTCGCGCATTCAACATGTACAAAACGTTGTTCGTCGCTTCGGTTCTTTCGACATTGTTGGTATCTGACACCTTGGCGATCGAAGGTGTCAAGGGCCGTCACGTTCATCACGATCGACCGAGTCCTGTCTCGAACAGCACCGTGCAGGCTGGACTTTGCTACAAGAGGATACGGTGAGTGGAACGAGAAAATTCGATAATGAAAACGACGGATGTCTTTCCGCGTTAAATCGCAACGATGCAAATATGCAACGAGCACGACGCGACGTTTAACCCTGGTTATCGCCACGACGCCCACTCAATTCGTTCATTTTCTTTTTTGCTTCTTTTCAGCTACGCGGATGCGTTAGCATTGAACGCCACGGGTCAGTTCCCTCGCAATACACTTCCTTCGACGCCGCAAGAAGGCACGGTAAGTGTACCACGCAGTAGCTCCAAAAGTTTAACACACATCCATATTTCCCAATGACTTTTTTGTTTTTTTTTTTTTTTTTTTTTTTATGAAATTCTATCCTTTCATCTTCAGCCGTAGCACCGTAGAACTTTGATCTTTCGAACGTCTCTTATCTCATAGTTTACGTCTCTGTAGGCAATAATAGGAAAATATTTCAAAAATACATAATCCTGCTGCGATCCTTCGCATTTCAGCAGATAAAAAAGATTTGTAATATTTTCGTACGTACCAGTAAATTTTGTTAATATTTTGTTCGAACTTGAGATATTTCTTAACGTTAGAGTAAACTATATCCTAGTCTATGTATATTCCTCAATGAGTTTTCGATTCACACACACACAAAATTTGAATATAAAGATGTATATTCCTTCTCTTTTCGCCGTTAGAAAGGCGGATGGATCACGATTCTGGATTGTTGCGACGGCTACGAACGTAGCACCACTTCCGGCGATTGCAATCCTCGCTGCATCGATGGATGTTTAGGTGGAGAATGCACTGGACCAAACGTATGCACCTGTTCTCCAGGCTGGATTGCACAGAAGGGCGTCTGCGTGCCCTCTTGCGAACAACCATGCCAAAAGGACGCCTATTGCTTCTCGCCGAACGTGTGCACTTGTAAATTGGGCTACGAAGAAGAAAACGGTAACTGCAAGCCCATCTGTCCCGGTGGCTGTAAAAATGGCGAGTGCGTGGCACCTCGAGTATGCAGATGCAGAGAAGGATACGTGATTCAACCCTCGCCCGAAGGTTTCACCGGGATCGAGGGCAAAGAGTGCGTACCCGTTTGCGAAAATGGTTGTCGCAACGGGGAATGCACTGCTCCCGGAGTGTGCACTTGTCACGAAGGGTAAATTGACAAACTTGAAGATCTCGAATGGTCGAACGTTATTAGCAAACGTATCGCCAAGGCTGGCGTGTACGAGACTCGTAAACCAGCGAATTGTTTCTTCACAGGTACGCTAATCCTTCGGGTGATACGGAGTCCTGCGTGCCCAGCTGCCCTTCCGGTTGCTCCAATGGCGAATGCATCGCGCCCAATGTCTGTAAATGTAAACCAGGCTTTACGCTCGATTCGACCAACAGATGCGTCCCAGAGTGTCCTCAAGGCTGCATCAACGGAGAATGCATCGCACCCACTGTCTGTAGATGTAACCCAGGCTTTACCCTCGATTCCACCGACAGATGCGTTCCAGACTGTCCTCAGGGTTGCACCAATGGCGAATGCGTATCTCCAGGCGTCTGTAAATGTACACCAGGCTTTACCCTCGACTCAACCAACAAATGCGTACCAGAGTGTGCTCAAGGTTGCGGGAATGGCGAATGCGTAGCTCCTGGAGTCTGTAAATGTAGACCGGGCTTCACCCTCGACTCGATCACCAACAAATGCGTTCCGGAGTGTGTTCAAGGTTGCATCAATGGCGAATGCGTAGCCCCTGGAATCTGTCAGTGTAGTCCAGGTTACGTTCTAGATGCCAATAGGAACTGCGTCCCAGATTGTCCACAAGACTGTGCGAATGGCGTATGCGTTACACCAGGCGTTTGCAAGTGTAACCTTGGCTATTCCCAAGACTCCAATGGCAGATGCGTCGACCCGCAATCCGAGTCGAAAGTCTCCGATTGTCAGTTCGATTGCGGTCCAAACGCCAGATGCGTAGGTCCCAACAGATGCTCGTGTAACCTAGGATACCGCTTGGACCCAGATACCAGGAGATGCATTCCGTTGTCCAATTCCTTCGAATGCAGAAACGGTTGTGGCATCAACGGCTTTTGCGCCGGTCCTGACATGTGCATCTGCAACTACGGAATGCCCGTCGATCCTGTCACCGGAAGGTGTCCTGACCTACAGCCCAACCAGCCAACCCAGTCACAGTGCCAACCCGACTGCGGACCAAACGGTAGTTGCGTCGGTCCCAATCGTTGCGTCTGCAACTTTGGATACGTAGTCGATCCCGACACTGGAAGATGCATTCCCCAAAGGGGAATCGCGGCAGAGGCTATGTGCGAACTGCCCTGCCTCAACGGAGAATGCACCGGTTTTAATCAGTGCACGTGCAAACGCGGCTACGTCTTGAGTCCTTCGGACGTCACTCGAACAAGATGCGTGCCAGTATGCATGGGTGGATGCCGTAATGGCGTTTGTACGGCGCCAAACATGTGCATCTGCAATCCTGGTTACAGGAAAGAATCTGGCGTCAAGGGCAGGCAGAGATGCGTCCCCGTTTAATTTGTTTCTTCGCTCTATTTCTTCGTTGTGTGCCGTATTGGTCACAGATATATCCGAGTAAAGTATGTACGATCCTCGGTTAATATTTTTCATTGGCGGAAATTTTCCATATCGATTATCAAGCTATGAGAAATAAAATTTTCTGATTTTTTTAATTTATATTATAATTATTTTTAATTAATGTTATCGTAGCAAGCGTCGAAGACTTTTCCGACGAAGATCGTACCAAATACGACCGTATTTGAACAAATCCGAGTTACACGGATGATAGGCGATTAGAAGATGATCATTAGGCGAGACCGCTTCGCTCTCACTCGATGTTTCTCGCTCGTATCTTTGAGGTATCTAAGAAATAAGCGGACTCGAGCGAAATAACAGTCGACCATTTGCTCGCTTATAGAGTACCTACCTCGATAACGAACGCGTAGTAAATCCAAATGTATATCTTACCGTGTACCGAACTGTATGATCGCAAATGTATGCGTGTGTCGTAGTTGATACGAAGCAGCGATTCGAGAATGTCCTCGGCACTAGCCTTCGATTGTACAGTGTCTTTTAATCTTTGTACGATTATTTGTGAATAAAACAGATATATATACGGAAACGGAGTGACATATAGTTTTGCGAATTCTTAGCGATTAGTTAGAGAGAGAGAGATATCTTTGAACATCCTGTTTCGTTTCATATTGTATAGGATATGAAACGCTGCGGAGAACACGAATGCTTTAGTATCGTTCATTCGTTAATACAGAACGCGTCAGAACGAGACAAATCTCAAAATGACATTTCTTTACGTCATACTTCTCGCTACTTTTCTCCAAGTAAGCGAAGTCGAGCCGTTTCTATACCGTATAAGCAAATCACGTTGCAACAAATTGGTCAGGTACGTTCACCTTGTCTTTGAAATAACGAACAAATCGATTTAATCGTCATTGTACTTCTTCTTAGTTTCAGAGCGTCACGGAACGTCTCGTACAGGGAGAGTTATCGAGTCAACAAATGGGCAATTTTTTACGAAACGAAATACCGATGGAAATACAGAAAAGAGGTAAACCGTTTGATTCCGCGCGAAGAATTTCCATTTTCCTAATTTCGAAATTAGTAGACTAACGATATTTATGCAAGTTCATATTTTTGTGTATACATTTTGTCTAAGCAAAGATTTATTTCGCATAGCATATAGATTATAACGAGTATGGTATGTGCTTGAAATATTTATATCTCATAGCTAATGCCTCGTTAACGAAACATTTTGGAACGCCCTGTGTATTTCTACACCATTAAATTCTCTCATAAGAGATGATCATGATCGTATAAAAACGCCCCATTTATGTACGTATTACAAACTGATAAGACAAAAATGTACAAGCTTAAAAAATATTTCTAGTATTACACCGACTATCGTATTGAGAAAATATGCTGCCCTACGTATGAAATGAAATTCGACAATTGCTACCCTGTCTGCTCGCCTGAGTGCACGAATGGCCATTGCGTCGAGGATACGTACGGTGACGATCACTTTTGTCAGTGTCACACGGGCTACGTTTCGTCTACAACAAACAAACATGTTTGCGAACCATCTTGTCCCGACTGTGAAAATGGAAAATGCATGATTCCGTACAAGTGCGAGTGCAATCCGGGATACCAACTGCAGGATACTAAGGACTGCCAGCCGATCTGCAGTAAGCCGTGCGTAAATGGCTTCTGTATAGCACCGGAACGTTGCGCTTGCAACAAAGGTTACAAGTTACTGGATAATTCGACGTACACCTGCGAGCCAGTCTGCGAGAAGATTTGCGTGAACGGCAAGTGTACGGGGCCTAATACCTGCACTTGTCACGACGGCTACGTACAAACAGACAAGAACTCGAAACACCTGTGCGTGCCATTTTGCAAAATTCCATGCGCACCGTACGGAGAGTGCACTGCTCCTAACATCTGCACTTGCGACAAGGGCTATCGATTTGATAATAACAGTTACATAATGGTAAGTGTAAAATAAATTCTCGAATTGTTACGTGAAAGATCGAAGAGAACTCGTAGAATGTCGATCTTTGAGATTTATTCAACATCGGTAAAGAAGAACAAATATTTTAATGAAACAAATCAAACGAAAATGTTCAAAGTATAAAGAAATACGACAGAAGAAGTGTTTCTGTTTTTAGAATACGAAATTCTTCGCCAATAAATCGGCCTGTATACCGATCTGCAAGCAGACCTGCGTAAACGGATACTGCAGCGCGCCAAACGAATGTGCCTGCCATCCTGGTTACGCAAAATCAAAAACTAACGGGAACGTTTGTGAGCCTGTCTGCGAAGGAGGTTGCGTGAATGGGTACTGCAGTTATCCAGATACATGCAAATGTAACCCAGGCTATAAACCTCACATAAAGAATCATTGTGTACCTATCTGCGAAAAGCCTTGCGAATACGGACGCTGTATCGGCCCCAACAAATGCGCTTGCATAGACGGCTATCATCTGACCGCAGACGATCCCTTCGTCTGTGAACCGACGTGCGAGGAAGAATGCCATTTTGGAACTTGCGTTAGANCCTAACGAATGCGCTTGCAACGACGGTTACTCGAAGAAAAATCGGTCCGTGTGCGAGCCTGTGTGTACAGAGCCGTGTATCAACGGGTACTGCAGCGCGCCAAACGAATGTACCTGCCATCCTGGTTACGCAAAATCAAAAACTAAGGGGAACGTTTGTGAGCCTGTCTGCGAAGGAGGTTGCGTGAATGGGTACTGCAGTCATCCAGATACATGCGAGTGTAACCCAGGCTATAAACCTCACACAAGGAACCATTGTGTACCTATCTGCGAAAAGCCTTGCGAATACGGACGCTGTATCGGCCACAACAAATGCGCTTGCATAGACGGCTACCATCTGACCGCAGACGACCCCTTCGTCTGTGAACCGACGTGCGAAGAGGAATGCCATTTTGGAACTTGCGTTAGACCTAACGAATGCGCTTGCAACGACGGTTACTCGAAGAAAAACCGGACCGTGTGCGAACCTGTGTGTACAGAGCAGTGTATCAACGGGTACTGCAGTGCTCCTGGGATATGCGCTTGCAATTCTGGCTACAAATTCTCTCACAATTCTAGTACCATCTGCGAACCTGTCTGCGACCGCTTGTGCTTCAATGGATTCTGCAGCGAACCCAACAAATGCAAGTGTCTAGTAGGATACCGGCAAATGGAAAATAACTTCAATGCTTGTGGACCGATCTGCGAGGAAGGCTGTGTCAACGGATATTGCACTCGTCCAAACGAGTGCACGTGCGAACCAGGCTATCGATCCTCGAAGAATGATTCAAATGTTTGCGAACCTGTTTGCACACAACCTTGTGAGAATGGATTCTGCAGCGCACCGGAGAAATGTAGTTGCAAGGAAGGTTACGGTCTATCGTGGGACATTCCGAACGTTTGCGAACCTGTTTGTACGCAACCTTGTGAGAATGGATTCTGCAGCGCACCGGAGAAATGCAATTGCAAGGAAGGTTACGGTCTATCGAAGGACATTCCGAACGTTTGCGAACCTGTATGCACGGTATCGTGCGGTGTTAACGGGATCTGCGTTGCGCCGGACAACTGCAAATGCAAAGAGGGTTATGAATCGGTTGGTAACGAGACTGCGTTTACCTGCGAACCTGTTTGCGACTTTGACTGCGGAAACGGTACCTGCGCGTCTCCGAACGAGTGCACTTGCCACGCGGGTTACGCGAAAGACGCGGAAGATCACTGTCAGCCATTCTGCGAATTTTGCAACAATGGAACCTGCGTGCAACCTGAAGTCTGCGTATGTGACGAAGGTTTCGTTCTAATTGAAAGAGAAAATCGAAGCGTCTGCGAACCGTACTGCAAGAACTGCTTCAACGGAGTATGCGTAGCACCCGGTGATTGTCGATGCAACGCTGGTTTTGTGAAAACAGATGCTGATAATTCAAACGACGGTAGCGACTGTGTCAGCGCGTGTAAGAATAATTGCAGCGATCACGGAGTTTGCGATGTCAATAACAGAAGCTGCCACTGTTATTACGGATGGGATGGGATGGACTGCGGGGAAACACGATTTTGTATCGCGACGATGAACCACACAAGCGAACGCTTAAACGCGTAAGTATCGAAAACTTGTACGTAATATTTTTGTGCATTATTTTCACGTTCTTTTCATTGCAGATCGAACATCGAGTACGACGTAAACAACACGATCGCTTACGTAGTTGAAAATAGTCCAATGTGCCATCACGATTGTTTAGACAAAATCAGTAACGAGACTTTGTGCTTTGGAAAGTACGAGAACAACACAGAGGATGATACGATCTCCTGTCTGATCGGTACAGCTATAAATAAACAACTTTACTTACTAATTACTTTTCAGCGATTACAAATTTTGTTACCAATTAATTAATTAAATAATCTTCTTCGTCGATTCGTTATCGCTTCACACGAATTTCTCGTGCGAATTCTATCTGTCACATTTTTTAAATTGCGACACTACATTATAGATTCCAACTGTTATCGAGTGTACGCAACACGCACGAAAGGCCCAAGTTACGCATCGATATCTGGAATCGTGGGTGTTACGGTGATTACTGGTAGCGCCGCTATAATCTACGCGTTGATACGAACGAGCTCGAAGAAGAAATTTACTTCTGGTAATTAATGTATCGCTACGTCATCAATGTTTCCAAACGAGAGTTTTCAAAAACGCAAATTTTGGATTGTCTCTTGCAGACGCAAATAATATCCCAACAACGTCGACCCGGAAACAGGTCTCTTTAACGCCTGAAGAGGATAGCAGCCTGTAACTGGAAGACGAACTTTATTCATCGTTTCACCTCTTTATTAAGCTGTTACATCGATGCATCTAAAATATATTTTATAAATAAAACGCTCGTCACATATTCCATCGGGCTAAGCTTCGATCCAACTCAATCCCTCCCACTTCTCGAAATATTAATTTGTTTCGTTGCTTAAAATTTATAAAGGCTACCATATCTAGAATTGAGAAACTCTTTTAAGTAAATTCGTGCATTAAAAAGTTTCCTAACACTAGAACTACCGACAGTTAACACGAAGCTATTTCTACCACGACCAGTCAAAATGATTGGTCTTTAAAAAATAATAATAATAGAATATTTTTATATCTTTCGATTTATTACTTTCTTGCAGAAGGAATTCCATGTTTTGGTATTATTAATCCAGCTAGGACCATGATCCCTAAACTGGCGTGGTATCTCTAGCGTTAGCATCTAGCGATTTAGCGATCGATCCGGAATTTTCCTGAAAACTGATATCGTCGTATCGAATGATACGCAGTGAAAATTTTAAAAACGCGTGGGAAGTTGCACGAAACGAGGAAACTGGTTAATTGAGGTTCGATAAACAGATCGCACGACCCTTTTACGCTTCAACAACAAATACCAATCATTTTGACTGGTATCGGTATAAGTAGCCTCGCTAAAAAATTATTTTCACTTTGAATACATAAAAAACAAAATAAAATTCATTGTATTATTCTTTTAGTTATCGTTGAGAAAGTCATTATTACATCGTTGCGGGAAAAAATATAACACGAAGTAGGTGTTACGCCGACTAACGCTCTACCTAGCCCAGGCCACGCACCGCTGGTAAGATGATATCCAGACGTCTACGTATCCTTACCGCGTACTCTCAATAGCTTCAAGGAACCCCCATAGATCTCCGGAATTTCTAACTAAGGCCTCTCAGATCGCACAAACAGTTCTTAGCAATCAGTTTCTAAAAGTTTATTGTTTACTCCGGGAAGATAGTGAAAGGTCAGCTTTGTCGCGCACGATACTTCCCACTTTCGCCACTTCCTCACCCACAAACCGAAAAATGGACCAATTAACAGCGAAGTCTATTTCCTTCGCTCTCCTTATGAAAACTCATCCTTAACAAATCAGCTTCTCTCATTCTGCCCTTGGATACACCCATCGCTAGCTTTCCTCCGACATAGCATCGTCACAAAAATCACTTATTAGTCACCGTTCGAATAGACAACATATCTGTACCGGGTCTCTACCCTCAAATCAAACTCGCGCGTAACTTGTACAAACGCACCAGCGTAATTATCATTTATACAAACTGTTGGAATAAACATTAAGTTATATCTGTTAATTCAGTGTAAACCCTATTGAATCACCCTTATTATCCTAAACGAAATAGGGGATCGATCATTTCGCGGCGTCGATTGTCTAATCGTTGACGTGCTTCCCCGTTATCGCGTCTCTCCGCGAGTGAACGAAACAGTAGGAATTTTAAAATAAAAGTGTAAAACCAGTAAATTTGACTGGTGCGATAGTTCTAGCGTTAAACGAAACGCAGAATACATTTAAATACATTTAATCGCCTTTACATACTAAATTTATTTAGTGTCTACTTCTTTGGGCAACGGAGCCTGGATCTCCTTTCCACCCCCCTCTTTTTTCCAAGATATTCAAAAATGAAATTTCACTCCGGATATAAAGGAACCAGGTTGGCCACGGTTGGTTAAAATTTGTGACGAAGGATCCTCTGTGTAACTCGATCAACTCTGACGACAAAATTGTCTGAACCTCCGCGATATCGAGCATCCTGTCGATAACGCGAAACAGATAAAAGAAGTCGAGCCCATCAATTGCAGCGTTTAGCATCAGTTTCAGTAGCAAATTGCTCGTATGAACGAAAGGACGAGAAATATGAGATACGTTGGTGGTATAGTCTTTCTAAACTTTATCCTTGTAACAGGCGTAATAATGTCGTCGTTGTCGACCGGGCAACTGGAAAACGAGTTCGATGATTCGAACCATGAGTGCACCGTGAGCTTCAGGTAACACAGAAACTACCATGTTCTTCGGTGTACGGTAGAACTGCGTTTATTTAAACTTATTGGGCAAACAGTTTGTATAATTGCAATTCATATGACCTATCTATCATTTTTCGTTCGATAGAAGTGATTGATTTTAAGTGGCAAAAGTTCAGTTGATCGGGCATTAAGCAAAATTTCATTCCAAAAAATGAAATTCAAATGAATGGAGATCTGCTGTACAAGAAGATCGTACAAGATTGCAAACGAATGGCGAAGGAACGTTTTTGTTTCAGTCGGAGGGAAGAACGATTCGTGCCGTATACGGAAACGTACAAGGCTCGGAAATGGGGACTTTTTTATGTGATCAAGACTCGAACCAACTACAGGAGCGAGGTATGGAACAGGGAAGGATCAAAGTCACGAACGTCCAGTGACTATTTCCTTATCTGTGATACACTCTGTATCTTTAATTCTTTCAATTCCTAATTTGCCAGTCAATCGAAATTTTCAGGCGACGAAAGAATTACGCTTAACGAGGAAAAAATATGCTTAGCTCTAAAACCGATCGTACGAATAATTTTGATAATGTAAGACCGATCGATATCGCGCTGAATCTCAAAACTGCTTGTAAAAAGTAGAAGACGCGTCTTATCGTGCCGTTTTCCTGTAGTCTTTAAATATAATAATATGTACTTTACTTTTGATGTTGTATATATATATTTCTGCATTTGTGCACATTAATTAATGCCTATTAAGGATGTGTTGCAATGTGGATAATAGAAAATGGCTGTTTCCTATTAAATCGCTAATAGGAAGCGGATGTGCGATATGTAATATAGTAATAACCAAGTATTAGATAGTAATTGAGACCGAAACGAAGATATTATCTACATGTCACAAATGCATAAATATGCACAGTCTATCGATGAGAATCGCTATTACAGCTTAGCATCAATCTCTTCCGGTTTCCAGTACAGAACCACTTGGGTGACCGAGAAAAAGTGCTGCAGCGGCTACGTGAAAAACGACAACGTATGCGTGCCAGTATGCTCGGTTCCTTGCATCAACGGAAGATGCGTAAAACCAAATACGTGCGAATGCGAACAAGGATTTAGCCATCAGTATCTACCGTTCTTGTGCGAGCCAGTATGCGAAGGGAACTGCACGAACGGCGTTTGCCTGTCTCCCAATAAATGCATGTGCAACAGTGGCTACGAATTGTCCGCTGACAAGTTGCACTGTCAACCAATCTGCCAGCAAAATTGCGAACAGCTAAACGCCCGTTGCATGGGGCCGAACCATTGCGTCTGCAATCCAGGCTACGAGCTATCCGATTTACTGTGCGAGCCGATTTGTAAAATGCCATGTGAAAATGGCAAGTGCACAGCGCCGGACGTTTGCACTTGCAACGATGGTTACGAACTTATGGACATGTTCACCTGCACGCCCAGATGCGAACAACCTTGTAAATACGGCAATTGCACGGCACCAAACAATTGTACATGCAACCCAGGATACCAGGAGAACGAGGCCAAGGACTGTGAGCCGATCTGTAGCGAGTCCTGCGTGAATGGAACTTGTATCGCCCCGGAAGTCTGCAGCTGCGACCCAGGTTACGGATTATTGAACGATTCCAAGTATGTTTGCGAGCCCGTGTGCGAAAAGGCTTGCGTCAATGGAACCTGCACAGCGCCTGACATCTGCTCTTGCCACGACGGCTACCAAGTCAGCGGAGACGACACGATGAAGCACGTGTGCGAGCCAATTTGCGAGAAACCTTGCGGAAGCGGTGCGTGCACCGCGCCAGGAGTTTGCAACTGCACGGAGGGTTACTGGTTCGAGGAGGAGGAACGAACGTGCGTACCGTCTTGCAAGATTCCTTGTGAACCTGGCGGAACATGCGTGGCACCGGACACTTGCAGTTGCTTCGATGGATATCGAACGATCGATACGAACGTGAAGAAGAACGAAGTGAGTACGACTGTGATCTTTCGATTCGTGTCTTTTTGACTAGGAGCTTTAGAGTTGCCCAAACGCGTACGCTGATGTACAGTGGGTTGCGTGCGTATCTCTGGCGCGAAATCAAATTGTTCCTAGCTCGGAAAATAAGACTTATCCGACATTTACGCGCATAAGAGTTTTGTCATATCCTTTCTATACGTATATAGGTCCTGGACAAAATCACAGACGGGTATACATCAGCCTGTGAACCTATCTGCGAACCAAGTTGCGAACATGGTAAATGCACGGCGCCGAATTTCTGCACTTGCAATGACAACTACACGCGATCTTCGGATGGTCGGTGCATGCCAATCTGTTCCTCCTGTGAAAACGGTATCTGCGTTGCGCCACACGTATGCCAGTGTCTAGAAGGTTTCGTCAAGGAATCCGAAGACTCGTGCGTAGCATTTTGCGAAAATAGCTGCGAGAACGGAAAATGCGTGGCACCAAACGAGTGCCGATGCGATGTTGGCTTCGTAATGAGCGCGAATGGTACCTGCGTTAAGCCGTGTACACGCGTTTGCAAAGGTCACGGAGTATGCGTGGAGGACGAGAAACCGTGTGAATGTTCTTACGGATGGAAAGGGTGGGATTGTGACCAACCCATCGTGTGCATTTTAGTAATGAATTTCGACGATAAGACGGTCAATCGGTGAGTATAATGGTAATAATTTGTTTTGCATTGAAGTACAGATTTAATGAACTTTTAAAAGAAAAATGTTCATAGACTCACGGTCCACAATGAGACGAACAGCGCGCAAATGGATGCCAGACATTACGCACCGTATTGCTACCAATGCAACGACACAGAGGGCAACAAAAGTTTCTGCTTTGCTATAAACTCCGACCATGGTCCACCGAGGATCGGTTGCTTCGTCGAAAGAGGTACATTCTTAATGTATTTGCTATCGCTAAAATACGACTGTTCCCCTATAGCAGAAAAGCTTTATATCTTTCGCAATCACGTGAATCCGCTGTCACGCGCTGTAACTTGCGCCGAATAATCTCATTCCAGATTCGTTTCATATTTTGCTAATATAATCACGATAATTGCGTCTTATAGCAATACTGATCGTACTTGGGAATATTTTTTACAACACAAAGACTATACAAATTATATAACGTTTCAATACAGAAACAAATATACAAGCTTATATGATACGCGTAATTCATACAAAGTTTCTATAGAGATTCAAATACTTTCGTAGGAAACTCTAATTTTATATCGAAAATTCTCTATTGCATAGTTGTATGTTCTATTTCAAGAATCGCCGTGCTACCTATCTATGTATCACAGCAGCGCCAACACAGTGTCCAGGATAGTTGGAACATTAACAACAATTACGATCGTAATAATAGCGGCCGCAACAACGGTGGCGTATTTCTTCATTCGTAGACAACGGAAAAGAAAGACGCTCGCAGGTATTACGATAAGAATTAATAATAAAATAATAACGCGATAAACAACAACGTGATTTCTTCGTTTAATTTTTTTATTTTTTTTTTTTTTCTTCTTCTTCTTCTTCTTCAGCCATCGCGCAAAATGATCTGTATCAAGAAACTATCACACAAGAGGCAAACGAATGTCTCATTTCGGAAGAGGAAAGTCACGATGCAATCGTGAACGACACTGGGATAAATTAGAACGAACAAGGAAAGTACGAATCGGTGTTTGGACGAGAATTTCCTGCTAGTAAATTCATCGACAAGGAGATATACAGGCGATATACAATCTTCAGGAAGTGTACTACGATATCATCGCGTGAAAAACGAAACACCTACGACGATAGTATTAATACTTGAAACGCTACTACCTTCTGTATCAAATATACGAAAACGTTCTACAAAAGAAAAGAAGAAAGCTGTACTCGATTAACCATACCAATATCCTACAACGACGTGGAACGAAGCGAAACGATTCCCAATGCGATCCACGATCCTCCATTACGCCTTCCATATAATCACGTAGATATACCGTCAACGTCAACGTGGAAAACATCGTGGAACGAAAACGATCGCGAAACGTACATACACTCTGTGCATAATCGAGGAATCGAGATCGACGTTCTTTCAGATGCTGACCTGACGCAAAGAGCGACCACCCTCGGAAACCAATACGAAGCACGATGCTGAGAACTGGGTAGCCGGACGGCAGCGGACTAACCGAAGTATCGGCGCGCACGATCGCATACGTATAATTCAAATCGCGTTGGTTTGAAGGTAGCCGGCTGGAAAGGTAACAAACCAATAATCCTTCACCCCCTGGTAGCTGGAGGTTGGGCGACGACGAGAGGACGGAGCAGCCCTGATCTCGATCGACGCGGCACAAAGGGAGGAGAAAGGAAGGGGTCAACGGGTGGCATCGCGCAGCTGCAGTCGCGGTGGTCGACCGGCTAGCGGAAGGAAGGCGTCAGTGAACGGGGGAGCACGGAACCGAAAACCGCGGTGGTACTCTGTCGACAGTCGGACAGTCGCCGTCGTCGGTCGTGCTGCTGCTGCTGCTGCTGCCTACGAGTTACCGCTGCCGAAGACAGAGACAAGGATAACGAGAAAGACGACGCGTGTTTGAATAGTACGTGTGTCGGAGTCGAGGTGAACCGCTGGTGTTGTCGTGGCCAAGGTGTTTTACAGACGATTCGACGCGATATAAGGCGCTTGTCGGAGGCGTCGAGGGCGAGAGGGCGTGCAGGAGGGTGGGAGGGGGGAGGGGGAGGGCAGGCGACGGGGAAGGATGTCGATGCGCCGCCGGTGGTCGGTTTCGGGGGTTGACTCGCGCCGCGGGGGCGATGAGCGCACTTCCCTCCGCCCTGAGACTGACCTGCTGCCGTTCCTGGCTCCTGCTTCTCATCTGCTTCGTTTTCCTGGTATCCGGTGGCAGCTGCGACACGCGCCCGGATCGCCTGACCCGCGGATTACTGGCAGGTGATGACGTGCGCGGATCCAGCTACGACGACGACGACGCCGACGACGACGCGTATGACGACGACCAGGACTACCTCGAGCGCAACATCACTGCGGGTGAGTGTTCCACCCGTGGACCAGAAACCGTGAACGCTCGATATCGTTAATTCGACGCGGCGCCGTGTTACTGTTCTAACGAAAGCTATCGGCTTCTGCGAAACTGCTAAGACTGGCGAGAACGTCGAGTTCTCTGAGACCGGTGATATTACGAGATATCGAGTCAGAGACACCTGCTTGGATTTTGCAGTTTCATCGCGTTGATAGGTGATACGGACGATGATGGTAACGAATCTTTGACGGCAAGTGGTGTAGTGGAACGGTAGAGAGGACTAGCAACGGGAACTAGCGAGAGACTTAATAACGGAGAGAAAGATCTCGCGATTCGATGTATCGGTCGTTGATCGGTACAAAAGTTACCATTAGGTAATCGTATACTAGTTAGAAAATTCCCAGTTTAGAGGATTCCCAACGATCCTGTTACGTTTCGTTTCAAATCGATCGGTACGTGTTTCGATATTTAGTTCTTCTTCGGATCGATACGATGGTTCTCATTGAAGAATCGTTACGTTACTTTTCTCGTGAAACAAGGACGATCGAAGAAACGCGTGTGCCACGGGAGTCTTGCCTCGCCTTCTTCGCGCACGCTCTGTACGAGCGTGCAAACACTTTGCTCCAGAATCTTCAGCCAGGGTGCAAACACTTGTTACCGTCATTGTTATCGTCATCTAGACGTTTTCCCTCCGTCAAACGATAAGTAACCCTCGTCTGCCTCGTTAAATCCAACGAGATGGCAGATGGTAAATGTTACAAACTGCAAAGTTCAGCGATTCTTTGCCCGTTCTTCTTCGAATCCGATCATCGAGCTTGCGATCGTGTACAAATCTTCCGATACGACAGACGATATTCTAACTGATCGTCGGATCCTGTCAATATTTTCTCGTATTCGTCGAATCCAAAATTGCGACGCAATCTCGTAGAAATCGGATCGATGATCGTGGGAAAGCAATCAAAGTCGAGGAGAGTGATAAAGATAAAGGAAGACAAAATATTTCGCGTCGAAATTCGCGAGTACGCCTGCGCATAGACGCAAGGGCAAGAAGAAACTAGTCCCTCTTGATTTTCGCGCCAACCACGCTGCCGGTATTGATTTTAATGGATGCTGCAAGCTCTCTCAATGTCTGCATGTGGGAGTTTGCACTCTGCCTGCAGCTGCGTGAGATTTCAAAAAGATCTCTGTTTCTCCTTCTTCTCCGCTCCCTTCACCCCGTCACGCGTAACTCCGAGAAGGAGAAACGGCAGAAGGAGAAAGACGTTAAATAAAGAAAAATATGGTGCGTCATTCGCTCCTGTTTCCTTGACGACGTTCGCAGGAAATCTCCGTTCTGGAGTAGACCTCGATGAGCGGTGAAAACACACACACACACGCACATTAGCGAATCGTAGCCTAATGATCGCGCGTCGTGAACTTCCTGAATCAGGTCAAAAAGCATAATTCTGCGTGCTCCGTTATTTACGCGACACAGCCGGGCTCGACCTCCTCCCATTCATCTGCAGTTCGAACGATCGATCGATCAGGGCAAACGCCAGCTCTGGACTAGGGAACGAAGAAACCTATTTCTAGGCGAAAACTCGTACGTAAGATGTTCCCCGTTGCACCATCCCGTGCGCCCTCGATGGAAAGTTAATTAGGGTACACGCGAGAACGTGACACGTTATCCCGCGGTTTAGCGTGTGTTTCTGAACGTTTGCCAACGTAGCTGATCATCGTTATGTTACCTCCTTAAACCTGGCCCATTCCATGATACATTTAATAACGATATAACGCGATAATTAAGGGGAAATCGATACTTGTCTGGCTCGATGCCCGCGCCTGGTAACCTGACGCAAACGGCGCAATTATCCCGAGAAAATATGCTCTGCTAATTTTCTCCGTCAGTTTTCCTTGGATGAGAACAAGTTTCATTAATCATTCGGTTAACGGCTAATAGAATAATATAATTCATCCGTGCATAAAATTATCGCAAATTTATAGCCGAATATTTCATCGTTTCGTGTTAGAATTACACACCGTGATGATCCTAAATTCACAAGTTTGAAACACGATTTTCAAAAATTAGGCCTTCGACGCGATTTCGTTGTTCTTGATTCTCGTCTTATTTCGAGCCACAAAATCTCCCTCGCTTTTCTTGCGCCACGAATGTTAGAACCACGATACATAGAATCATTGGAAAATCGACGCAGTTCCGACATCGTTTACAAAAGCGCAGCCAGATATCAAACATCTTTTGATGCGAGAAAGTGGCCTGGATAGAGTGTGTAACAATGGCTTCTTTGCTTCAGTTAATCGTTCAGAATGTATGCGCATTCGTGGCTCGACAAACAGACGCCCGTGACAACGCGCCTAAGCTGCACGTCAAAAGCAGAACAAAGACGCGTATCGAAACCGGGAATAATAGTTGAAAGAGGAACGATACCTCCATTGGAGACCGAAGCAACGGTGACAATAACGAAAATAACCGAGACCACTCTTGGGAATGAATGGACCTTCTTTTGCGAAAATGTTACCGCTAAGGTAGCCGTGTCACGTAGCTGTCTGTGAAAAACGATCTCTGCTACGAAGTCGCGTGTCTCAATTTTTCGACTAAAGTAGTTTCGACTAAAGAGAAACAGAAGGCGATCTTTTACAAGTAACGACGAACGTTTCGCGTCGAGTCGATTGAAATTGAATAAAACTGAATTCTACCGTACGATCAATGGGATTCTGAAGTTTGGACGGAAGAAAGTACGAAGCGTGGCCCCCGATGCGATAGTCGTCTGGAACAATAGCGCACGCTATTTAAGGAAACAACCTACATATTTCATCTACTATTGAGAAACGTCGTAGATAATCCGGTATGCTATCGATTTCGTCTGTTTTCAGCGAAGGGGCAGTACCTGGGCTCGCCGTGCGATGTCTCGTGCAATCCGGAACTGCAGCACGTGTTCTGCGACACAGTCACTGGTTTCTGCGAGTGCGAGAAATTCTATCCAGTTCGTCTTGGGCCTACCAAAGGATGTGCCAAACGTACGTAGCTCGTTTCACACCCGATTCCATGTTATTTTCTCCTTCGAGTAGATCGTTTCGAGAATTATCGCGGTAACGTCTGTCCAATCCGAACGACAACGTTTCACGCGGTTCTCGTCTTCGTCTCGCGAGGATTATTCGACGATTCGATTCGTCGCTTCGACGCGTTTCTTTAAGTTTAATGAGAATCAATTGGATGCATATTTTTCTTGCGTAATTTTATTTCCATTTTTGAATAACGCGGTCAATTCTAAACACGTCGCTTCGATACTTATTTCTTCTAATTTAAAGAAAATCAATCGTTGACCGTTCGTTCGTGCGCTTCCTTCTCGATCGTTAAATGACATATTTGATTATGTTTTTATCTAAGAACGCAGTATCGCGTGGAATAATTTCGACGTATTCGCGTTGTCGTCGCACGCGAAAGATCGAAAACGTATCACGTTTCGATGAAACGACGACGAAACAAGTAACAAGTGACCGGTTTTCCAGCTAAAAGACTCGGGGAGCAATGTTTCTATCGCGCGACTTGCACTTTTGCGGATCAACACTCGACCTGCACCCAGGTGCAGCACAATGCTGTGTGCGACTGCGAACAAGGTTACCACAGGGTCGCCCTATCCAGGCCTAACAAGAAGGTGTTCTGCGCCGAAGGTACACCGTGCCAACTTATCGTCACGCTGATTACACCATCGCCAAAGTCGACCGTACCCGGTCTTACTTATCTAATTACGAGGAAAAGAATCTTCATTACGTACATATGTCACATAGATTCTAATTTCCTGTTCCCTTTCTCATATTCATATATTCATATTCACAATTTAAATAGTAACGATTTATCCTACCAAGGACAATTTGCCATTTACGACAAATTATTAGCATCGTAGTTCGAAAAGCGAATTTTCTGCATGCGCTTAATTCTAATTCAGCGACCAATCGTTGTATACACTGATACAGTCGAGATACGAATCAACGTGGCGTAAAGTAGTTTTTGCAAGGGTGCGCACACCTCTAAAGAGAGACCGAGTTCGGAATTGAAAGATAGCGCTGTAATCTGTTGGCAGATCTGGTGCTGATAACGACCGATATTCCGACCCTGCTCTGCATAGCATCGGGAATAGCGGTATTCACAGCGATGATATGCTTCGTGCTCAAGTTATTCAGTCGTGCGAGATACTCAAGGCCACGGCACTATGCCAACGCCAATCACGCGCCGCCCATGTTGTTCTCTAGCGACACAGGTGAGTACTCGTTTGAACGATCGACGATCGAGATACTAAACAGTAACTCGCTGAAACAAAATATTTGAATACCTACGAAAGCACGTAGTTGTGTTCCGTATAGCGTCGTAACGTCGAACGTACGGGTTCTTTATTCCATAGCGAAACAATTTTCATTAGGTCGAAAAAAAAAAAAAAAAAATTGTGTATCAAAGGAGTTAGGCGATTAAGATTCAAATTCAGAACGACAAAAGAGTCCAAATCCCCGTGGGAAATATTATTCTTAACGAAAACGACCCAACAGGTATCCCACTGACGCTTCACGGTGGCCGACCATCCTCGCGCTCCAGTCAGAGGAGCAGCACAGGGGGACCTTTGACCTACGCGTTCTCGAGGAGGCCAAGTAGCGGTGGTAGCCGTGGTCCACTGGTACCAGCGTCGAGAGCAGGTGCGGCACGTGCCGCCGCCATCTTGCTTATATCGTGTCACCTGCAGGCGACCAAAGGCGGGAACAAGCATCGACGTACCCTTAGCGACGTAGCTGAGGGATCGTCCGACGGCCTCGGTAGACGATCAACGATCTCTTTCTAACTATCCTTTTCTGTCTTCTATTCTCACTTTTATCTGTCCGCGTCTCTCACATTTTCTACACCATCTGTGTGTCCGTTGTTACTCCCATTCTACCTCTGTTTCTACGTATTCTTCTTCCTCTTCCTCTTCTTCTTCTACTTCTTCTTTTTCTTTTTCTTCTTCTTCTACTTATTCTTCTTCTTCTTCTTCTTCTTCTTCTTCTTCTTCTTCTGCGACTCGTTCGAATCGCCCCGTCCTCTTTCTTTCGTCATTCGTTTAAGGTTTAACCCTTTGCGGTTGTATGTCTGCTCTTTTATCGTTTCGATCGTACAATTCTCAAATATCGAAGAACAATTTCGATTTTATATCACGTCGAGCTAACGAACATCTTTTTCGCGCGTTATACAGGTAAATAAGATGTACGTTTCTACCAACTACGTTAGCAAAGAACACTCGGCCATTTAACTTTTATAAACGAATATATCCAACGACTATGTCTAATGCATCGTGGCATTCGATTAATTATCGATACCAATCGGTGTACCAAATAGTACACAGTTGAATTTTATTTTGATTATTTGAACATTCCGTTTGATCGTATTATTAACGTTTCTTCGATGAAAATTAATTCCAATCGCAAGACACCCACGTCTGAGCTCGATACGACCTCAAAGTGTTGATCGTAGATTGATTCGCGAACTCTGACGTAGACATAAAACATTTAGCTTTGGAAAGAAGCTAAAACGATCGACCACGTGAAATATCTTTCCTAATTCTAATTTCTTTTGTCTGTTTTCTACACGAATCTATCGTCATTTTATTTCTTGTCCTTCTCTCACCATTTTTTCGCATTCTATCCTGCACGAGTCGCCTCTGAAGCGGGCGACACCGATGACGAAGAAGAAGATGGTGGTGGTGCTTTGAGTCGTGCCATACCGTTGTCGCTGTTGTGTCGTAGTCGTTGTTATTGATATTTAGCACCCTGATTATCCAGCCTCCCTCTCGCGTTCACCGCGTTCCATTATTCGTCTCGTTGTCCTATATCGACTCTTACGTAACGATCTTTGATTACACCGAAGCGAAATCGATATCACGACGAGGCTTAAAGGAACGAGGGAAACGCCAACTCCGATCACGTTTTATCCTACTGGACGCGAACAACCCACCCTTCTTTCTCTGTTGTTTTCCCACGGTTAGAACGTTGAAATTTTTGTTCGAATTGCGTTATATACGCCAAACAATGGCAGTGACAGTACTACCGATCCGGATAATCCCAAAATTACAACTAAACATCGAAAAAAAGGGAAAAAAGAAAGAAACTAAAGAACGATATCTGCGTATATGTATCACTCCTCCCAAATCGTATCTTACACATAATAATTTACCGATAAGAAAAACCACGTACACATACGTGTGGCATATTTATATCGTGAATCAAACACAAATGCTACATTGTCACGTGAAATGTGATTCTAATGTGTATCCAATATAAAGCGCTGCACGAGTGTGTTACGAGATAGCAAGATGGCAGCGGCCGATTTCGTTGCTCGTTAACGAACGAACGTTCTCTGGTAAGACGTAGAGAGACACGAAATCTTTACGCACTAGCTAGCTCGCTGCACACGCACGCAAAATAAAAAAAAAAAAAAAAAAGAAGAAAGTACAGTGCCGGTTCGCATGCGAGGGGTCAGCTTCTTTTAACAATTTTAACTTAAACGCGCCGAATTTTTAACGAACGCGTCTACTTTTTCTTTTTTTTCACTACGCACAATCGAGTGGTGGGGAAACGGGAGAAAATTAAATTTTCTAATTAAGCCTGCTACGTTTCTCAGCTGCTACGTTTTACCGCTGCTACGTTCTTCCGCTGCTACAGTTTTTCCGCTGCTACGTTTTATTTGCTGCGCTTTGAAAATGTCGTCGCTTGTTTTTCTTTTCTTTCTTTTTGTCAACAGCTGTAACGAGAACGAACGCTAAGGAATAAAATGAAAAAGATATATAGCATATTCGTCTTCTATTTGCCTGTTCGTTGCTTTCTCGCTTCTCTGTGTGTTTATTAATGGTCGATTTTTACGAGCTTCGACGACGATCAAAAGTCGCTTCGATGAAACGATCGATTACATTAAAAGACTGATCTACGTGTTTTGAAAAAAAAAAAAAAAAAGAAGAATGGAAATAATTGTGCACGAATTTTATAAATGCTGAATGCGCTTGCTGGAAATCGAAGGACAGACGTACACATCTCGAACGAAGCTTCTCTATATGCAACAGGATGCACGCGTATAACTGTTACTCTTTCTCTGTCTGGCTGCATTTTCTGTCGCCTTTTGTACGCGTCGTCAATCAATAAGAACCGCTAACAAGCTCCGTGAATTAGAAACACTTAAACAGCTCGCGAGCATATTCTCATCCCCGCGTACACGTACACGTACATACGCGCGATGGCTCTTACGTTCGCGTAATAATTTCGCGAAATTAATTTCCTAACGAGGATCAAGAATTATTAATAACGGTCTACGTATATTTTGTTTGCTTCGAGATCCACTGGAAATTACACGAAACTACGCGATACTACACGATCAAAACATGTCGACGAAAAACGCGAACGTGGAGAAAAGATCGCGAGCGTTCGCTTTCGTACGTGCTTGCTTCATGCTGAAAAAGAGCCCGCTTGTTATTCCTCTTACGTTACATAACACCATGCAATGCTCGCTGTCGATGGACAATATCTACACGATGACAATTTGCACAGTCACTCGAACACCGAAAAGTCAAAGTCCCAATTTTCTTCGATCAACAGGCAAAAAAAAAACATTTTCGCATCCGTTCGTTTTCCTTCTGATCCTTATCCACTTTCTACGAACTTAATTCCTCTCTCGCAACTCTCTTTGAAATTCGCCTGTCTCGCGAGGAATCCTAACTTCGAGTCTAATTTCTTTTTCCCTATCGGCTTTCCCGGAAATAATCACAGCACAGAGCGTCAATAGCTTCTACGTTCGGACGATCCTGTAAAATTAAAGAAATCAGCTGATGCGACCATCGAGCTTGCATACTCCCATGTACGAATAATTAGCTAGCGACCGAGGGATCTCGTTGATTCGACAACCAGCACCAGTAACTACGTACCGCTCCTATATGTATAGCCGAATATTGATAGAAACGATCGATAGAAACGTTTTACAGAGGCCGAGAGTCACGCTGGTATTAGCCGAGCAGTCGCAATTAGATTTCGTATTTCCGATTGATCTCTAAGCCTAGCTAATTGACTCTTAGCGTAGCGGAAGGGTGAAACAGCCGGGTGACGGCAGGGAGCGGGTGGGAATTGAACGTATAATCGTCTGTCACGACTTCTAGAATAAAATTTGACCCGTTGTTTCCTCGATAGGTTCTCGTCGCCCTAGCTTAACGTCGGTTCACAGTTCGACGTCCTCGGCCCGTAGTTATAGCGCCCGACGACTCGAAAAGGAGAGAAACGAGAAGGAGCAACGACAGGCGTTGCAGGAACTCAGGCTGGCGAAACAGCGGGAACAACAGCAGCAACAACAGCAACAGATCGCCCCTACGCCCAGTCCTAGAACTCCGCACTCTATGGACGAGCTGTTACCATCCGTGGAGGAAGGAAAGGAAGTGTTTTATAACGAGGTATTTTATAGGAACATTAGATGCGTCGATTCGTTCGGTATCTAGTTGATCCTTTCGACGCTAACTTACATTACAACTTACAACGTAAGAATTTATAATTTACCGATTATAACGCAATTGCCTGTCAAGCTATTCGGTGTTGAAGAAAGTGTTTCGAGCTGAAGCTAAATTAATTTAGACGTCTGACAATTATAATTCCCCTTCCACCATTTATCCCCCCCGTGTGTTCGGCGATCCGAACCAGTTTTAAAGCTACCCTAACGCTACTTAAATCCCAAATAATTCTCAGTCCCGCATTGAAACGTTGGGGTACACTAGCAGGTGCCGACCACGTCGGACATGACCGAAGAAACACCAGCGAAAACGACAGCCATTACGACGACCAACGTGAACGCGACCAGATTCGGTGAAATGGCTCAGGTCACGACCTCGACAACGTCCATCTTCGAAACGAACATCGCACCCCGTGCCACCGGTGACATCTTTCAAGTGTAGTTAAGGACTAGAAATATCGACGAACTCGTAACTCACACGTGACTCGAACCCGAACGGTTACAAGCCAGTGAAGAGACGTTAGCAAATTCAATACACGAACGCGTAGCAGCACAGTTCCGAATCGTATAAAACAAAAACAAGAAGATAATGTCCCGAGTTTAAGAGAAAAGAAAAAATAAACAAATAAATAAAATTGCTGAAAACGTCACGCGCCTAAGAGATAAACCGGCTGAAACAGAGGCAGGTGCACGTGTAAGATGCTCTGTCACGGACGCGGTGCTCGAATCAGAAGAAACTGTAGACAAAAGGTACAAAGAGGATCGCTATGTTGTTAAAGTTGAAGTTTTGCTTGTGCCACGCGCGAAGTTACCCTAGAATTTACTCTAAAATGATACGTTTTTATTAAAGCTAGGTGCAAAATGTACCTGGACGTTGAGCCAGCTCCGAGTATTTAAAAAATGAGTATAAAAACGCGAGATCGAATCGAAGTTAAAATCGTTCAGTGCTAAAATACGTAAGATTCGGGAGTATATGTGAAACCTGGACGTAGGCGCGGGGAGGGAATACGAAGTTGTACCTGAATATAGAGGTGGTACGTACGTAACGTGTATTTAAGGGATCGGAAATTTCAGCGGAATTCCGATCCGTTAACGGTGGATTCTTTGTCCGTAACGGTTACAAAATTCAGACGACATCTTTCGAATAATTTACGTGCGTTATAAATCCCGAGACTATAATTTCTAAACGACGAGAAACTCTTCGATCGAATGCCACTTCTACATGCGATTTCCTAATTGCGAAACTTTTGCAAAACTTGTAATCTTTTGAAACTTTTTGAACCGTTCGTCTATCCTTTTTTGTAAAACGATATTAAAACAGCAAAGCACGAGATTTTATAATAGGCGTAACTCGTTTCGAATTTTTGTCCCTTTACGGACAAGAGTAAGAGCAGAGTTGGTATTCCAGATGATTTTTTACGGCTTAAATTTTTTAAGCATTTACGGATCATTGGTTCGACGATAGAATTTTTTTACAATGATTCGAACGATTATTACGAGCAAAATCGAGTGATCGAACACGGAAAAGAAGGAATCGAGCTACGAGTCGACGGTTCGATGCTTCGTGAATTAACTCTTCGGTACCGCGATACTCTGTTACGATTTACTTACGTATCGGTCTAATTGTTTTTCCAAGTAGGAACGAAATTAGATTACAAACGAAGATTTTACCGATTTAAGGAGCGCAACGTTAAAACTATATAGTTCTAACTCGTTGTTTCTTTGTACCTTACCGATAACTTCTTACTATTATGCATTTATTAATCACATATCAACGATGGAAGAAAACTTTTAAACGAATTGTTCGAGATACTAGAGAGAAAGATGGAAAGATAATTATCGTATTATTTCTATAACTATTTACGGCAATACGCCGAATCACACGGTTATATTCGGTAGAAGAGAACGATAATCGCCATAAATGTTTTGCCTGAAAATTAACTCAAACTTTGTATTATCGTGTATTTAGAAAGCACAAAGAAAGGAACACGCTATATCCATGTACGTATTTCGTTTTGTGTAAAAAGATATCGACATACCGATACGTTCGATCGTTTCGTTTGCTCGAACCGACATAGCTGCGATAGAAAAAAAAAAAAAAAAAAAAAAACAATTGGCAGGGCATTCTCGAGTGGGTCGAGGCTAAATATACCTCTAATCTTAGGTAAATTACTCTGTGACAACTAAATAGAAAAACGTGAATGATATCGGGCTGGTGCTTGGACGCGCACAACGATGTGGCACCAGCAAGAATCGTGCAAAAAAAAAAAAAAAAACGCTGCAAAAAAATAAGAAAATGTGCAAAAAACTGTGCTATCACTATTGCGATCTCGTAATCTCGCTTCTCTGCGACCGAAACTGCGTGAAGCACGAGCGGTTTCTCTCTTTTCCCTCGCTTTTTCTCCGGTGAACGCACTCTGACCAAAAATCCAATCTGAACACACGCGTTACGAAAATCAGAATGAAAGAAAACTCGTTTCGTCGTGCGTTTCTTCCTCCGCGTACAGAGATACGAAATTATTTATCTCGAATCGAACAACTCGTTCGAGGTACATTGTGCAAATTAGACGATTAAATATTTCTCGTTCCCGTTTGACGATCCGTGACGAACCGCTACTTTATGGCATACGATCACGAAATGTTACGAAAGAATAATTTCTGCAGCGAAGAAACGGATGAAAAATGAACGACATAATTTAAATACGTTTCCGTTCCCGTTTGTTAAATTAATCGTCGTTGAATCCTTTTTCTTTCTTTTCTTTTTTTTTTTTTTTTTTTTTTTTTTTTTTTTTTTTTTTTTTTTTTTTTTTTTTTTTTTTTTTTTTTTTTTTTTTTTTTTTTTTTTTTTTTTTTTTTTTTCTCTTTATAATTGTTGTTTAAATGCCAAAGTAAACCGTCTCGTTGCATCGGTGCATACGATTTTCTCGAGTCGCTCGACTCGCCAATGTAAATTGTAGAGATAAAAACAATCGTTAAAAGCAAATTATATATATTCTATATATACATATTCTATATATACATGTATATAGGTAAGAAAGCGAACATGCACGAGGGGCTGTGTGGAATTTCACCGAAAGCGAAACTGACAACCATAAAAAGAGAGAGAGAGAGAGAGAGAGAGAGAGCAACATCCCTTGTCTATATAGAACGAGAGAACAATTAAACGAAAGAGAAAAATATGAAAAAACGTGTATCGACATCTCGTGTTCGAATAATTACGCTGCCTTTCCCGATCAAATAATAATTAAATAAATATAAAAGAAAAATAAGAAAAGAAACACAGTAACAAAAATACAGAGAAAGAGAGAGAGAGAGAGAGAGAGAGAGAGAGAGAAGAAGAAGAAAAAGAGAAAAGATGTAGAAACGAGAGTCTTAAGAACGTTCTTGCGACTACGCGATTCTACGTTGTAAGTGTTTGCGTGAACGAAGTCATTGAGTCATTGTTACACACATACACACACAAAAACAAAACAAAACACACATACATGATCCTCCCCAGCAAACAGGAGATACGACAGAAAAAGGATATATAAAAAAAAAAAAAAAAAAAAAAAAAAAAAAAAAAAAAAAAAAAAAAAAAAAAAAAAAAAAAAAAAAAAAAAAAAAAAAAAAAAAAAAAAAAGAACAGAGCATATAAAGGAGCGCGATATGGCGACGATTGCACATCCAATTTATCGAAATCGATCGTATTCGAACGATCGCCAGTCTCTATTAAAACACACCGAAAGGATTTAAATTCTAATGAATTATATCGCCACAACCCCGCATATTATTATCATTATTATTATTATCGTGATTATTATGATTATTATTATTATTATTACGAGATGATTCGACTCGACCCGCTGCCTGATTTCTAAAAACCGAAGAAACGATCAGAGAGAGATTCAAAAAACGGTCGATGTTCAACGTTATCGTTTTATTCTATTTTAAATGTTTACTGTATAATAAAATTGTAATATAGTCGTTGGGCGAATAAAGCTCGTTTTTCGATATACATATACACGCATGTCACGGAACCGTTGTTACGCCTTTCGACCCCCCCCCCTCCCATCCATTAAAGATTGTTTTATTTTTTTTGCCTGCTTTTAATTTCATGCCAATCCCGCTTCTATCGAACGAAAGTGCTTTACAGTGTCGCGCATAAGTCACGCTGAAACATTAAATCATGTATGAACCTTCGTATTATCAGATCAATTAGCAAACTACGCGGGCCACGAATTCTCGAATTAGAAGCTCAATATTCCGTGTTGCCCCTGAGAAAACGCATCGTTTCGTAGAGACTTTTAGTAGAAGACTTTTAGAAATATCAGTAAAAAGAATTAACCGCCATGGAGGAAGAGATAAACGTCCGAATGGAGAGTAATCCGACGAAACCAGAAAATACATTACGTCCAATAATGTATACTTCTTGGTTGTTAGGAGTCGGAGTGGCTAGGCCGAAGAATTGCCCAAAATGGATCACCGTCATCCTGCGAGTGATCCATTTCAGCGTGTGCTCGGTGATCGTCGCGTTCAGTGCAACGGACTTTGCAAATTTTGGCAAACAATTCACCAGCAAGTTATTCGAAATTATGTACTGCATGAACGAAACTGTGTGCCATCTCGCAGCCTATTACTACGTTTGTCATATAATAAGGCATTACGATAAATGGCCCGAATTGATGAAGATGTTGGAATCGTTGAACGAAAACATTAGCAAAGGGTTGTCGATCAATGACGAATGCGTGAAAATCAGCCAGATCTTGGCCATTGTAATAGCGTTATTATGTGGTCCAGTGTCGCTAGCTGTTCATATCCTTTATTACTATTTCATTGCACCTGATCAGATCTTTGTTTCCGATCTGTTTCTCTATTACACGATCGCGCAAACTTTAGTAAACAGCTTCGTGTTCGATGTCATCGTATACATGATCTGCCACAAATTTAGAGCAATCAACCAGATGATCAAACAGTTAGATGAAAGACTAACATCCTATTGGATCGCCTTGAAGATCAGAAGAATTAGAAGACTGCATAATGGTACGTAGAGAATGCTGGCTTGTTAGTTTCTTAGCGTATAGATTCAGAGTGAGTGACGTAAGTGGAACAGAATCTTTCTGTTTGAAGGCAAAAATCTTCGAAGAGCATAGTTCAAAATCAAAGGCAAAATTAATTTTCCCTCTTCGAATTAAAATATACGTCTTTTCTTCCTCGTCCCTCGTCGCTATACCGCTATAAAACAATTTTCTCGTAATTCTGTGCGCTTCGTCTTTGTGATCGATCGATCGATTTCTTGCAGAGATATGTTCCATAATAATGACAGTGAACGAAATTTATGGCATTGATCTGCTGTTGTGCTCTACGAACGCTTTTATAATGGTGGTCGCGAAACTGTTTAGAATATACATGAGCGCCGCAGAACAGAAAAATGGTTTCATATTTCTGAACAACGTGATCTGGATAATTTATGTGTTTCAATTCATTTTGATGTGTTGGCTGTGTACACTGACCCACCGAGAGATAGATAAAATTGGGCTATACATCAGTAAATTTATACTGAATACACAACGCTCGACGAAATTTAACAAGTTGTCTTACTTCGGTAACAAAGAGCCGGAGCAGTTAGGAATCTTCAATAACGAATGCCGTGATAATGTCGCCTTGACTCTGAATGGATTCGGAATGGAAAGTCTTCTGCGAACAACTTTCGAACAAGACTGTGTTCGAAACGAGATCAATGATTTCTCATTGCAACTGAAACAATATAGAATTACGTTTACTGCGTGCGATTTCTTTGAAATGAATAATTCTTTGCTAACAAGAGTGAGTACGATAATATTTGATATTTATATGATAATTAAAGTTAATTATACTCGTGTATATTTACTTTCAGTTTATCAGCGTTATCACCACGTACTTGATCATTCTGGTACAGTTCTATAAGCCAGAAGGTTTCTGAATATCAAGAATGAAAAACATTGATAAATCTGTCGAAATAAATCCTATAGATACTCACAGAGATAGGTAAAGTAAATGTGTGTAAGTATAGAGAGAAAGAGAGGGAGAGAGGGAGGGAGGGAGAGAAATGGGGAGAGGGAGAAAAGCATACAAGTAGGTAAGATGTGATGTAGATACAAATAAGTACACACGACGAAATACATCACGAATTTTCAATACTTTTCTTATAGCAAAATAAAGCCTCTGATCTCAAAACATAAATATTTCTATGATAAATAAATATGAGAATCGATGTACAAAGCGATGTTGAAATAAATAAGATGAAACGTAGAAAGATGTTCAGTTCAGTGGACAGCGTGTTGCATTTAGTCAACTTCTTCGATGGCTGGTTCTCGAGCACCCGCGCTACCGCCTCCTGGAGCAGTACCAGGGAATCCACCAGGGAATCCACCAGGTGCGGCTCACCTTAATGCAATTAACTATAAGTAACTATAAAAAGAATTAATCACTAAGTAATATAACAATAGAATTGCGGATGCCTTTCAATTCTTTTTGTTTATCGGCGAGTTTGTCCTTTGCCGATTGATTCGCATAAAACCATGAAATTACTTCGTCCCATTTATTGGTAACCTCCTGCTTGTTAGACGAATCGCTCTTATCATTGATCTTCTCGTCCTCCATTGTACTCTTCATGCTCAAACGTTCAAACATATTCAAACATGGTAGAACGCCAAGGAATTCTTGGCGGCAACGCTATTGGTCTTGATCTACCTTACAGTACATTTCCATTTTCTCCACCATGCTGTTGATGCCTTCCTCCGATCGTTCTTGGTTCCTGACGGTAATTTTGTGCTCCTTTCCGGTTGATCTCTCAATGGCAGAGACGCTCAGAATACCACTGGCATCGATGTCAAATGTTATTTCAATCTGGGGTACGCCCCTAGGTGCAAGTGGAATGCCGGTAAGCTCGAACTTGCCGACACTATTATTATCTATAGTCATAGCTCTGTCTCCATCGTATACATGAATCAGGACATCAGATTGATTATCGGAATACGTTGTGTAGGTTTTCGTTTCTTTTATTGGTATCCTCTTGTACTTCTCGATCACGGGTATCATGACACCACGAGCTCCTTCTATACCCAAAGGTAGGTTAATGATATCCACTAGCGATAAACGTTGAAGTACTTCCGACTTATCACCGTGCAAAATAGCAGCCTGTACAGCTGCGCCATAGGCAACAGCTTCGTCAGGATTGATCGATTTGTTGATTTCTGTGTAATCGTGACATATGCGATCTTGTAGTAATTTCTGAATCTTTGGTATTCTGCTAGATCCGCCGACTAGAACGAACTGGTGAAGATTCGGTACATTCTTCACGACTAACGTTGCTATATTCAATATCCTTGTAAACAGATCCTCGCAAAGTTGTTCGAACTGCTCTCTGGTGATGTCTACGTAGAAATCAATGCCCTCGAAGAGAGAATCTATTTCGATCCTGGCTTCCGTCGATGAACTCAAAGTTCTCTTCGCCTTCTCACACGCGGTTCTTAATCGATTAAGAACCTTGATATTCTCCTCTGTCCTTATTCTTAAGTCTTTTCTGTAGTTCGTCCTGATAGTTTTAACGAAATAATCCACCATTCTGTCATTGAAGTCTTCTCCGCCGAGATGACTATCGCCTAGTGTTTTTATGACTTCGAAATTACCATTCATAATGGTAACAACGGAAGCATCGAAGGTGCTACCTCCTAGGTCAATGATCAACGCGAACCTCTTTTTTGTATCCTGTCTGTATAAACCATGAGCTATCGCCACCGCTGTCGTTTCGTTCATTAGTCTCAAAACGTTTAGACCTGCAATTACTGCTGCATCTTTGGTGGCTTGTCTCTGAGAGATACTGAAGTTTGCTGGAACAGTAACGACGGCGTCGGTAACAGTCTTCCCTAAGTACGCTTCTGCAGTCTGCTTCATCTTCTTAAGTACCATCGAAGATATTTCTTCAGGGAAGAATCCCTTTATCGTACCCTTGTATAAAGCCCTGATCCTTGCTTTACCTCTGCTACTTACCACCACAAAGGGCCAGTATCTCCTGTCTGTCTGTACCGTCTCATCAAAGTAGCCACGGCCTATCAGTCTCTTCGTGTCTGTTTAATAGAAAATATTACAATTTAATAATATATTACAAATAAAGATGGATTATAGAAATGTTTAAATGATGTGTTAATAAAGGTAAGGAATATGAACAGTTTATAGGAATAACGAGGTATATAATTACATGTTATCTCTGTTAGTCTCTTCTATACTTCTTCGTGATGATCATTCCCATTAAACAGAATCACAACACTCGTGAAATATTTTATGAAAACAAAAAGCAAAAAAGAAATAATATTTCAGATGTATGTAAACTAAAAGCATAAAGTAGTAACGTAGTTTCAGTCACGCGATAGTGCAGGTATTCGCAAAGGTATTCGGTATTACATTTCGTATGGTAAAAAGAAAACAAATACATACAGATATGAATGAATGTAGTACGTCTAATGATGAAAAAATAACGAATGTAGTGCATCTAATAATGGTATATTTATATTAACGAAAAACAACAACTGATACCTGACACTGGCGTATCAAAAACAAAGACTACAAGACACAAAGATATTCTGTCTGTATAACACTGTTAACACTGTTATAAAACGTTGTAAGGGCAAAAGAAGAGTGAACCAAGACGAATGAAAAAGATCATTTAGTTCAAACAGTGAGCGAATGAGTCAGTAGAGTGAACCACGATAGTGGCGCGTCGTAATGTAAGATGACATTCGCGAAAGCCACTATAGTGGCGCATCGTACCTAACGGGTTAAGGGAGAAAGACGAATTAATAGGCAGTCGTTAACTGAGAGTCGTGTTGCGAGGAGTCGTTCATTGATAGTCGAGTTGTGAGAAGTTAGTTGCGAGTTGTGAATTATCAATTTAGTTGTATTAGTTATATCACGTTACTGTATTTATTTCACGTTAAATAACCATCGTTTCCTGTTTAATCCATTGTAAATAGATGCATCTATCAATAAACTTATCATATAGGATAGAAATCATTGGAAATCCTAATTTCTAATATTTCTCAATATATAATCCTATAATACGGTAATACAGATAGAAGAGCTAAAATAGAAAATAATGCAAATTCCGGAAATTATTCATAGATCTCAATATAGATAGGCAAGGAAAAATAAAATTATGTCTTTCATCCCATCCTACGATAACTCTAAAAACATAAACTAAATTTTTCTAGCATTTACATGTATCATGATATCAAGTGTGAAATTTATATCTTCTTTCATTTAAAAGGTCGTTCCCTCTTTTTTGGCACTTACGTCGTTTGCCATTGAAACTCGACAATTATTATGATTAAATGAAAAAATATGTATGAGAATTGAAAAATGGAAACTACAAAATTAAAAAGGGACGAGGATTAGAAGAAATTGATGTAGTAAATTCTGGATTGGTTTTATTTACCAAAGATAGTGCTGAACGGGTTCGTCTCGATCTGATCTTCGGCTGCTTCGCCGATCAGTATTTCTTCGTTTGTAAAGGCGACACAGCTCGGTGTCGTTCGATTTCCCTGATCGTTTGGAATGATCTTGACTTCTCCATGTTGGAAGACACTGACGCAGGAATACGTGGTACCCAAGTCAATTCCAATCGCGGGAGCTTCCGACATGTTTCATCACTGCAAAAAATAAAATTTAAAAAATAGATTATCCCTTTGCGTCCGAGTGCCGGGCAAATAGCTACCCGGCCTGTTTTCACAGTAGTATAAGTAGTAGTATATAAGTATAATATAAGTAGAATACGCGTATCTATGCATGGGTATACTAAACTAAACAGTATTACGTTTCTTGTGAAAAGAAAATTAGAGATCTTAGCGATGAAGTCTTATCTTCCGTTTAATGTAACTCACGATGTGTGATGATGGCAGAGTCAGAACTGTTGAGGTTATTAGATGTATGTGAACAAAGGAACGCGTGGATAAATTAGAAAAGATATAGCGTAGAAAAAAAAAATATATATATATATTTTTTTTTTAAAATACTGAAATGTAAATACAAAGAAGGACTATAATTAAGCTGATCCAGATCCGCACGCTGGCAGTGTTACCCTCTGACTGAAAACCCTGAAGCCATCGTCGCCTGTCTACAGTTTATGGTCTGTCTTCGTCCCAGTCTTTTGTCTATACGCTGTCGATAGCTTCGGTGCTTGAGAAAACTAAAAGACCAGATGTAGAGTTTTCTTAGAAGTGGTGACCACTTCAACAAGAACGAATTTCAGTATCTCAACGGCACTATCGGATGAATAGCAAGCCTTTTATATATTTTGTACATTTTATATAAACACCTTATACACGATGTCTAGAAGATCCAGAGAGGACATGTTCGTAGTGATGACTACATGATAGTAGCGATGATGAATGACATCAATAAATATTTGGACGGGGTCGGCAAAGCAGACCAGAGCAGACAAACATACTGTTTTATGCGAAAGTCCTAGAAATGATTGCAAAAATTATTTTTTTGGGGCATGAAAATATCAACCATAAATCCTTACTTGTTATACAACGCAAACCAGGAGAAACAGAATAAAAACAAAATAACGCATTTGCAATACGAACGTCGCTTGCTGGATCAATTAGTTGGAGATTTTCGTGACATTATCCTGACAATTACTTCATAAACTTCTGGAATGTTCCAATTGGAAAATCAAAGATGGAAGAAAAGAATCAAGGTACTACTGTGCTACTTATTCGGCTAAACTGGCCTTGCATATAGGCGACTGCTTCGAAAGATACCATACCCTGCAAGAATATAAAGCATGTCATACATAAACATAGCAAAACTAAATATATTTTCTTGGATTTTGACAAAAAATTTTGTTGTATTTGAATAAAGTTTTAGTTTTTAGGGTTATATTCGCGAAAAAAAAACAATCCAAGGAATTTTTAGATGTATCGATACTTTATAGACATGGTGAAACTTCAACGTGATGTTTCTGTCGTTAGCCATTTTCAACATGTTTCGAACATAGATTTACGCGATTGATTGTTACGAAAAATTCACTAGACAAACGCTAAATAAATGAACACACTGTCACCATGTATTCAGACACTTACCTTTCGTGTCATTCGTTTCGTGTATATAACAATAAATCATAGTCGTATGATCATTCGCACTGAGCGCAATATTCACTGTTCGCTTGCTAAACAACTCAGCATGCATAGCGGACTTTTAATACACTCAATCTCGCGTTTCAATGAGTTTCCATAGATGATCAATTGCGCGCATCCATTGGCTCCGAATTCTCTATGCATCCAAAACACCGATAAATATATCGAAACGAGGTATAAAGTAGCGGGAGAAAGTACTGATATGCTTGCTAATTTAAATTCAAAAGGTCGGCACGAAGATTAACTTACACAAATCGTGTAATATGTACAATGCACTCTGATTATAAGTAAAAAATACTTTCTGAGACTAGACTTTGTATTTTCATTTCTTATTATTGCAAATATAGTTGCATTGTATAATACATAACGTAATACTACTATGCATATACTATGGTGTAGATTAGAGTAATACTTGACTCTTGTTTCTCGAGGTTTTGATAAAGATCTAAAAACAGCGTGATTAAAAATGGATGGAACGGGAAAGATAAAAAGATTAGACAAAATTGTAGTGAATAGAATCGCAGCTGGTGAAGTAATACAAAGACCAGCAAATGCATTAAAAGAATTAATGGAAAACAGGTTAGATATTTGAATCACAATTGTTGTATTTATGTCTTTTATACTGCACGCTTTATATTACAAATGTTTCAGTCTTGATGCAAAAGCAACTAATATACAAATTATTGCTAAAGAAGGCGGATTAAAATTATTACAGGTATTTTCTCAAACTATTCAAGTAGGAAACTTATTATTACAACTAAATATTCGTTATTAATCACAGATTCAAGACAATGGAACAGGTATTAGAAAAGAAGACATGGAAATTGTGTGCGAAAGATTTACAACAAGTAAATTACAAGCGTTTGAAGATCTTCAGGCAATATCGACTTTTGGATTTCGTGGTGAAGCTTTGGCGAGCATTAGTCATATATCACTTTTAACAATCACAACAAAAACTGCAGATGAGAAATGTGCTTATAAGTATGTTTAATTATATAAAGTGTTATGAAATTTGAGCAAATATTTTTAACAATATCATTTTCATACTAGAGCATCATATGTTGATAGTAAGCTAAAAGCACCGCCTAAATTATGCGCTGGAAACCAAGGTACTACAATATTAATTGAGAATTTGTTTTATAACGTTGCAACAAGAAGAAAGGCTTTTTCTAATCCAAACGAAGAATTCAACAAAATTTCAGATGTAGTTACAAAATATGCAATACATAATCCTACTGTAGGGTTCACATTAAAGAAACATGGTGAAGTCACACCTCAGGTATTTTACTATGTAAAAATAGTCACACAATTGAATGCTGTTATTCATAAATATATAAACATGTTTCTAACATTTAGATTCGAACACCGCATAATTCAAGTAAGATGAACAACATAAGAATACTTTATGGCAATTCTGTTTTTCGTGAATTATTAGAAGTGGAACTTACAGATGATACTTATAAATTTAAAATGCATGCTTTGGTAACAAATCCAAATTACACAAGCAAGAGGATGATATTTCTTTTATTCATTAATAACAGATTAGTAGAATCATCCTGTAAGTTTTAAAGTATTAGAGCAAAAAGATTTTATACATAAAGATGATATTTTACAATTAACTTATTTCAGCTATTCGAAAAATGCTAGAAGAAATCTATACATTTTATATTCCAAAAAAGACTCACCCATGGTGTTATATATCTTTAGAAATTGATCCGCAAAATGTTGATGTTAATGTACATCCAACAAAACATGAAGTTAAATTTCTCCATGAAAATTCTATCATTGAAAGAATGAAACTCGCTTTAGATGAGAAACTGTCTGGGAATAGTGCTTCTAAAACATTTTATGTACAAGCGCGGTTGCCAAAAACAGATATCACAAAAGAAGTTTTGAAAGAAATTTTGCCAGAATACGAGAAAGATAAAGATGATAGAACGAAAAAAATTCGTCCTCAAGAAATGATCAGAACTGATGCATCTGATCAAAAATTGGACAAATTTAATTTTACCATTCATACCGCAATGGAATATGCTAGAAACAATGATGATATTGATTTCAAAGATACTACAGTTAAAGATACTAATCGTAATGACGAGAAAGATGTAAATAAAATACAGCGCTCGATATCAGATGTAAATGATACTAAAGAAAAGGATATCTCCACGCATGTTATACCAAAAGCAACAGAAAAATCGGATACTCCGTGGAGTAATATCATAGATGATACAAGTCCACTTGCGTCAGATTCTGCGGTATTTGATGAATCTAATTTAGATTTATCTACTGAAAATATTAACAAAGAACACTACGAATCAAATTCTGCACAAGATACTTTAGAAATGACAAATGAAGAAATTGATCAAAATATAGCAGATGACTCTACGAAAGAAAAATGTATCGACGTTATTGCAGATAAAGCACGTAAACAAGTGTATAAATACTTTGGAAATAAAAGTATTAAATTAGAGGAACAAAAGACAGATAAAAATAGTATAGATAAAGAAATAAGAAACGACGAACCTGAAAAGTGTAATAAACCCAACGAGACGAAAATTATTACTGAACAAATACTAAAAGAAACCGATGACAATAAGAATGATGACAAAGAAAGTTCATATGAATTTAAGTCCTATTCAATAAACAATTTTAGAAGAGAAGTAAAATTAACGAGTGTATTGAAATTACGTAAAGAAGTAGAAGACGCATGTCACGATGGCTTGAAACATATTTTATCAGAATTAACTTTTGTTGGTTGTATCGATCAGTCTTCCGCTTTAGTTCAAAGTGGGGTCAATTTGTATCTTTGCAATACGCAAAAACTAGCGTAAGTGTCCATAAAACATTCAGAATATATATAAAAGATCAAGCTTGATTAAGAACATTTTTGTTACATCTAGGGAGGAACTATTTTATGAAATTATGCTCTATGATTTTGCAAATTACGGAGTCATCAAATTTTCGGTATGTACATCGACAAAGAACGTTATTATTATATTGCTAGTTACACTTATTTGCAGGAGGCACTTCCTTTATATGATATAGCTATGTTAGGATTAGAGACTAAAGAAGCCGGATGGTCAGAGGAAGATGGACCAAAAGAGGAATTAGCTACGAGTGTTAAAGAATTGTTATTGGAGAAAGCTGATATGTTAAAAGAGTATTATTCTATTGTTATAGATAAAAAGGGAAATTTAAAATCTTTACCAGTATTATTAGGTAAATACATTTTAATAAACTAAACTACCTTTAGAATCCAATACAAGATTATCTTTTGTTTTCTTTTCAGAAAAATATTTTCCATCTGTGAGTGATCTTCCTCTCTATATATTACGTTTAGCTACTGAAGTAGAGTGGTCGTCGGAACAACCATGCTTTCGAACCATTTGTCGGGAAACAGCAAAATATTATAGTCAAATGAGTCCCGTACATGATACTCATGAATGGAAGTACATTACAGAACATGTTCTATATGGTGCAATTAAGGAGAGTTTTCTTCCCCCTAAACATTTTGCACATGATTCAACAATATTACAAATAGCCAATTTGCCTGACTTGTACAAAGTTTTTGAAAGATGTTAGATGTTTAGGATAAAACTGAAGTATTACAAAAAGTAAAGGTCTTTTATTTCATTAAAAGTTCAATATTGTAATAATTTTTATATTTATACTACAATGCTCTATTTATTTTTGTAAATTTTATAATAAATTTCCTACTGAATTAAATATTATTCTTCTATGCTATAACAGAATGCAATATAGTATATAATAAAAGAAATGATATTTAAATACGTATATCTATTTGTCAATCAAAAAAACATAAAAATTCAGATTCATATTACACTCTCTCTTAAACCTAACGGAATAAGAACAAGCCTATTATTCATAAAATTAGTTTCATTTTTTTTTTTTATATATCAGTTGTATAACATTCATGCTTTGATGTGTTACATTTTAATTTTAATTACAATATATACGTGCCAACACTTTATTCACGAATAGCCCTTATGAGATTACATTTAATCTCCATTTAATTAACAAACAATTATGAATTATCCTTTGGCAACACCAACTAATGCTGGTCTTACTACTCGTTCATGTAATTTGTAGCCCAATTTAGATACAACTACTATTGTTCCTGGTTCTTTGCCTTCAACTTCCTATATGAAAAAAATATAATCCTTATTAATTTAATACACAATAATCTATATAAATAAAACACAACAATTTTACCTGTTGAAATAGTGCTTCATGTTGATTAGGATCAAATTTTTCATTCAGTGGATTTAGTGATATTAAACCATGTTTTTTAAACACCTATGCA
>JACXIT010000189.1:314339-356651 GCA_014737525.1 Bombus difficillimus | reverse complement strand
AAAGGAATAATTTAGTGTATTATTTAGTATATGAAAATGTAGTTGAATTATATTTTCTTATTTACCTTATGTAACTGTGCCTCTGTCATCTTTAAACCTTCATATAATGTTTTTAAATGTGGATTTTTTTCTGTAAGTTCATCCTTTGGTACACTTTCTGTAGCCTTGCCTAAAATATCAGCTACTTCTAAGAGATCCTTACAAAACCCTTGGATGCCAAATATTTTTGCATCTTCAATTTGTCTAGTTAGTCTAGTTCTAAGATTTTCTCCGTCAGCAAGCGCTCGTTTGTATTTATCTTCTAATTCATTTTTATGAGTTTTAAGATCCAGTAATTCCTTATTGATGAGATCAATATCTGCTTTCAATTTCTTTTCAGTTTCTGTAAGTTCCAATTGTGGAGATTGTGGTTCTCCCCTTTCTGATTGTTGCTCTTCTGTAATAGTACTATACTCTTGCCTTTGCCAAGAAACATGTGATGGTTGAGTTAACCTTCAAATCATGAAAAAAATCTTTAAGAAATCAATTTTTTTCTTCTTCTTCTTCAAAAAGAATAACTTAGCATAAAGTATTATTATTAGTATTATAACACTTATTTATTAACATATTTTTTATCATAAAGAATTATTCAAATCTCTTACTAATAACATAACCAATTAACTGCGTAAGGTTTCATTTAAATATGTAACAGCTTTAAAAAATATATGATCATCTTTATTAAATATATTACAATTTTACTTAAAAAAATTGTATAATAATAAAGTAATGGATAAACACTATGTAACAATCTAACCTCTATATGTACGTTGAAATATAAGTTCAGTGAGTCGCATATTTTAACATAACGAACTAAAATGTTCGGAATCTTACCTAAGTAAAATGTTTTTATTTAAATTGTGCAAAGTATCAATCGTGACACGAGTAAATCTCGCTGCAACCGGTACCATGAACGATGCCATAATTCTCAATTTCACGAAAATTGGTAAATGATGAAATACAACGATCCTCGTGCTTTCTCAGTGGTTCTCAAACATTTCTTGCAACATATAAGAATCGCGATAAGGAACTATAAACTGTAACCATCAAATATTTCAATGTATTACGTAAAACGTAATGTACTATGTATCAAATTTCCAATTATAAATGCTCAATAAGTTTACATAGACTTTAAGATTAGAAATTAAATTCGTTCGTTATAACAATTATTACGATTGAATCATATTTTTAATATTTTATTGGAATGAAGTGGTACAATACAATGAAAACTGTTCGCGATCATCTTTCGTGATTCTATGTTCTTTTAATACCTGCGTATCTTTTATTTACAAAATCAAACTATTATTGAACATGTTAAACACGCAAAACATTTTTAAATCTGGTGACATTATATCTTGTTTAGAAAAAAGTATTTTGTAGTCTAATATCTCGAACTATTTAAAAATTTTCAATTCTAAAACAAGCGAAAACATTTCACGATTCTTAACGTATACGATTATCCTAAGACCCGATGCAGACGAGTGACATTTGTCCGCACGATATCGCCGTGACCATATATCAGTTTTCGCTGTTTAAAACAGGAAAAATAAATAAAATATTACATACGACCGCAACAATATCGCACGGATAAAAATGGATCGTTTGCATAGAGCCTATATCAAACAGCATTGAAGATTTATTAATTGAATAATAATTAAGTTTAATTTGTTTCTCGCCTTGTTGAGATAGCTTGTAACATTGTAAGTTAATTCCTCACCGCGAAAAAGGGTTGAAATTTATATTATGCTAGCATTCATAAATAAGAATAATTTGATTTTTTTTAAATGTATCACATAGATTCTTAGAAAGATTTTTCATACTATAATTTATGATCGTATTTCCAATTCTTTATGATTGCTTTTCTCATTTATCTTTGTGTAAAATTGTTACAGTGCAATTCTGTGTTGATTATAAACAGAAAAAACATTGCATAATTTATATGCACATTTCAGTCATAATAAAATTATAATAAATATGTAATATTTTCGGCTATGTGTACTTGGAAAAAGTGAAATATATAACACATAAAACGGTACTACTTGATCTTAAGAAAAAGCAGCAAACATATAATTTATGCTGAAGATTATGTAAAGTCATTGCTCTTATCGATAGCAAGCATTGTATACATCTTATCTGACATACTTGTTCAACATTTAATACAAAAATTAATCTATTTTTTATCTAGGAGTATATTCCGAATGTGCAAACGTCGATCAACAAATTCTACTGATAAAATTACTTAATTACTAAATTTTTCTTTAATGTACATAAATTATCCATTTATCAATCAACTATTCCTTCCATATGCGTTCTAACAGATTAAAGGTCAAGTTTCATTTGTTTCATATTAGGACAGAACAAAGTCTACAAACATTCAAATTTTTGACAATACATCAGCCTAAAAAACGTACAAGTTTCTCTAAAGCTTGTACAAAATTATAAATGTTGTCATTAAAATTTGTCTTTTTCTTTACATATTTTTTAAGTGAAAATACAGACAACTACCCTTTCGGCCGCGTCTCACAATATTTAATATATATTTTTTTTCTTTATGTTTGAAAAAACTGTGTGTTCGACGCAACGCCGAAAACAGGTCAACCACACATTATCAATGATTTTGTGTGTGTATGTGTGTGTGATACCATTTTTAAAGATAACTAAAATATATAGAGGTTAGAATCCTTCCTGATACTGTTTCGAATCTAACTTCGCTTGGATCACTTCCAATTGTCTCTTTGCTTCACATTGTGGGAAGTTTTGTAAATCATAGTATTGTGGTGCTATTTTAAGCAACCAATCAGCTATAAAAAAAAAAAAAAATAATATTTATAACATATGCTTATAGAGATATATTTCTCTCATATTATTATTAATAAAAATGTAACTTACGCTTAATATCTGTAACTGTTCTGATATAATTTTTGGTCGTAAGCACGAACTCGTTATAAATCACCCATTCGGGTTTATGATCCAAACAACTGCTTGGATGAAGTTGTACAATTTGATTATCTTTAATAGTCAAATAATGACCGGTCCTTTCTAAATGAGCAACCTAATATACATAAAAAAGAGATACTACTACGTATTCAAGAAACACTTTTTGTTATAAAACTTATTTTTAGTTACATCTACCTGCATAAAGAAACCGTTCACAAGGGCTTTTCTAATGTTGATATAATAATCTTTTGATGTGAAGTCTGTAGAGGTACGTTTTAAACAAAATCTATCCATTATTCTACTTAGTTGTTGCCTAACATTATCCCCACTTTTTAAAGATCGGTAATTGACGAAGTTATCATAACACCATTGTGGATCTTCGAAATCTATAAAGAAACATGAATTAAAACTTGTAATGTCACAAATGCAGACTTAAAAAGATTGCGGGTACTTACTTTGTTTAAAGGCGTGGTAAACATTCAGTAACGTTAAATGATCTCCGTCGATATGTGCAAATCGCATTTTAGCATCATCCGCAGCTTTTTTTGATTCATTTGGCCTCACAAAACACTGCGGGACTAATACAATATCAATCATCAATTTAAAACCATGTTACCTTACCATGTTCCTGACTTAGACTTTTGCTTTTTATCGTATTAAAATTACTTTATTCGCAAGAAAAGTATGAACCTAACGATGTGATAGAAAAAATGTTCTTAATAATACCGTACCTGACAACATAGCGGTAATGCTCAATATCTCATTACTGCAGTTATGATTGCAAGATGCAATGAGCATTTTTGCCAATTGAGGATCTAATGGAAATTCTGCCATCACAGCACCCAAATCTGTGAGATTTCCATCATCGTCTAAAGCAGCCAAATAATTAAGAAGTTCTAAAGCCCTCATAAGAGTTTCTGGCGCAGGAGGGTCCATAAAATCAAAATGAACCTATAGTAAAAACAGTTTATGGAAATAATCATTTAATAAAATACTCAATTAGAAATAAATTATATTCATGAGAGATGCAATATACCAAGTCGTCAATGCCAAGCTTTTTCAGTTGCAATACAACGCTGCCAAGATTAGATCTTAAAATTTCAGGATAAGTATTATCTTGCATCTCGTTTTTATATGCCTTCTCGGTATACAATCTGAAACATTTTCCGGGCCTTGTGCGACCAGCTCTACCAGCTCTTTGCTGCGCAGATGCTTTACTAATGGGTGATACAAGGAGAGATTCTACACGAATTCTGGGATTGTATACCTGTTAAATAATATAACGGGAATTTAAAAAACTGATTTAATGCAGTACAAGAATAAAAAATAATAATGATCTATAGTCTGTTCACTGAGAGGACCTTCACAGTACCTTCTGCTTTGCAAATCCAGGATCTATCACAAAGACGACACCGTCGATAGTTAACGACGTTTCCGCGATATTCGTTGAAACTACTACTTTTCTACCAATAGCACCGTTAGGCTTTGTAGGTGGTGCTGGTTCAAAGATTCTTTGTTGAAGGTTTGGAGGCAGTGTAGAATAGAGTGGTATACATTTAAGTTCACCTACTTCTGGACCTAAATTATCCATCTCCCTTTTGATTCTTTTACAAGCTTCTTCAATTTCCTCTTGACCGGTTAAAAAGAGGAGCAAATCTCCTGCTACTTCTTCGCACATATGAATTTGAATAACTGTCCTGATAGCAGCCTCTAAGTAATCCCTTTCAGGCTCAGGCGTATAAAAAATTTCAACAGGGTGAGTTCGGCCAGGTACGTTCATTAACGGTGCATTGTCAAAATACTGTTGAAATTTCCCAGCATCTAAAGTCGCACTCATAATCACAAGTTTTAAATCCGGTCTCTGTTTAATCACTTCTTTTAACACACCCATAAGCAAATCTGTGGCTAAAGTTCTTTCATGAGCTTCGTCTAATAATATCACTTGGTAAGCATCAAGCATGGGATCTGACATGCCTTCACGTAACAGCATACCGTCAGTCATATACTTCAATATAGTTTTCGGAGAACTACAATCCTCAAAACGAATACTGTACCCTACTTCCACACCTGTTTAATAAATTGTTGCGAAGACATTATATAAATATACCTCAATTTTTAGTTCAAAAGTATGAAAACGTCTTCAGAGTTGAAAGGACATAATACATACCTAACGGAACGTCCATTTCTTCTGAAACTCTTTGTGCAACAGACATAGCTGCTACTCTCCTTGGCTGAGTACAAGCAACACCCTTGTTGTCAATACGCCTTGAATATTCTACACACCATTGTGGTATTTGTGTAGTTTTTCCAGAACCTGTTTCTCCAACGAGTACAATACATTGATGTTGTGCCAATAACCTCATAAAATCAGTACGGTATTCAAATACTGGTAAAGTGATTCTCTTTTTATAAAGTTCATGATATCTTGGTGTAAAAGGTAGACTAGTATAAGGATTTAGCTGAACTTGATTTTTTGGTGCTGTTGAGGGTATAGTTGTGCTATTGGATGTAGCCGAGCCATCTCTATAAAAGAACAGATATATAACTATAGAGCATACGAAGCTGGTCCAATTTATTATTTGAAAATTATTTTAATCACATAACAACGAAATAATACATGTGTGACAATGACATGGAATAATGAAAGTTGAGAACACTTCATTGTTATGAAAACCAATCAGATGGAAAACAAATGATATTTAAGTCCATCCGAAATTTCTCTCGTGTATCTATAATTAACTATAACGCGTATGTTTTCAGCGTATTGTGAAATTATGCATTAATTTCCCATATATATTAATATATAACATACTATCGAAGAAAGAAATTTAGTTGAGAACCTTCATGGATGAGTTGATCAAGTCAGTCAACAGCAATAAAAAAGAATTGTTCTATGAATATTTAAACGTTAGATCCTTTTATTACATTATTGTTCAACGGATCAATCGTATTTTACATAGATTATTTTCAGGAAGCGGGGTTCGTTCAACGAGATGCGCGATAGGATCATAAAAACTTGTAACGATGCACATGGCAAAATATCTCATCGAACTCTTTAACTTTTATAATTAAAAATATTTCAAAACACTCACGCTTTCCGTTTAATATACGGATCCACAACCTCGATCCTTCGTTTTGACATAATTCTTGTCCCTCCGCAAGCAAGCGAAGCAAAATCTGTTTACGAACTTCCACACAAGGCGTCACAAAATGGCAAACTAACAGGCTAAAGCTTCCTGTAAACGTAATCACAAAAAGCAACGATAGATGGAGCTACAAGTACCATAAAATAACACTACTACGAACATAGCTACGAAACAAGAAATTCATTTCGAAAGCGGTCACTTTTAAATTTGAACATAACTACAGTAAAGATGAACAATTTTGTTGAATTATATTGAAATAAACAGACATAAGATAAAAAAGATATTTATTTCTCCGTATGTTACAATTAGAAAAATATATAATTAGGATAGTTATTAAACAGCTATATTCCTAACAATATACATTGCTTCATTATCACATCCAAAAAGTAATGTTGATCTATCGATGTCAATACTGTTTATTGGCTTATGCATAGCACTACAAAGCGATGTTACATTAACTTTACCGTTTGTACCAATCGTGTTTAACCAATGTGTATTTGTAGGGTCTAAAAAAGGAATAATTTACTAATATATGGTGAGATTTGTTTATTAAAAAACTTACCTAAGCTTAGTTTCGAATGCTGAGCATTATTCCAATGCCATAATTCACCGCTTGTTGAACACGTAAATAGATTTTCTGGTCTATCAGGGTGAAAAAGTATTTCGCTAACAGCCTTAGCATGGGCATTGAGTTGAGACATTGGGTACGTATTATGTCTCAAGTCCCAAACTGTTAAGCTGCCATCTCCACCACCAGCCACGACAATATGTCTCTGAGTAGGATGATGAGCAATACTCGTAGCTTCTGTCTGCAAAAGTTTCTCTTTACTTAGAGGTATATAAATAATTTCCTAGAGATAATATTAAAGAGATTATACTTTCGATTGATCAGAAAGCATGAATGTCGTAGCAGGAAGATCTTGATCATTTCTTAAATCCCACACTTTCATATGTCCCCTTAAATTTCCTGTAAGTATCTCATTATGTCTTAAGAAATCGATACAATATATAGAGCAACTATCCGCATCATCTAAAACATAAATTTAGGTATTTATGTATAAAATCAACATATAAAATAAATATTTTATATACGAAATAAAATTTTATAGTACTAATAGATCTAATTGGCTGCTTCTGCCCAGCTGTTAAAAGATTAATTCTCCCATCTTCACCCACTGAAACTATGTCTTGTTCAAACGTAGAAAGTCCAGTACAAGATGCATAATCGCTTGTATTACTATTAAAAAAAGATTAATGAAACATAAACTGTGTTTAAAAAGAAATAAATCTTAATTAATATATAATTAATTTATAATATTAATATATAAATAAAACTTACTCAAATTTGTGTATAAATTCCCATGACATATGCTCTTTAAATTGAGAGTATGGATTTTCATGAATCTGTAACAACCTAACAGTACCTATAGATGTTGACACCACGAAGAAATCTTTCGAAATAAACTGTAAAAATAATAAAACGTCGATGAAAAAATTGTCCATGATATTTTTTATATATTATAAAGTAAAAACCTTTATTTCAGTTACGTCTCCGAGAATCGCATAAGATGATACCACTGCCGGATAGGATTCACCATCGTCATTCATTTGAAATGTCCAATGTGTTACTTTATTTACCTATTACATGATAGAAAATTACAATATTACAAATGATTAACATTATTTAATACAATAATCGTAAATAATTCATATGTACATGAGGATGCAATAGGTTAAGTTTACTGAAGATAACCCTACCGGATCATCCCAACTACCGGTTATAAAATTAGTAGCATCTTCAAAATCTTCGTGCTTCCATCTGATTTTAGAAATTTTCTCCGATACAAATGTTCCTTGTACATTTTCGCTCATTTTGTTACGAAATACGATCTAATTTAGAGTAGAAATGACAAAAACTGGGACCACCGTTTACATGCACGCGCGTTTCCACGCGACTGTGAAAAAGACCGCCAAATGTGCTAAAGAAAACTTTTGAAACGAAATCTGCTTACTACTATATTTGATTCCCTTATGTAATAAATATACAGAAATATAAATATACAGAAAAAATTGTTTCAATTATTTTAATTGTTTTATTTGTTTTACACAATTAAAAACGATCGTTTTACTTTTATTTAAAATTTCGTCATTTAAAGACATTTGGGTACTTGCTTAATTTATAAGCAGTTTGAATGTGTGTGTATATATAAAAATTCTTAGAATTTAAAAATTAAACTTATTTAAAAAGGAAAATTAGTGACAAGTGTTAAATAATTCTTACATATGTATAAATTACATCGTTTATTTAAAGAAAAGTATTTCTACAATTTTTGTATCTAAGTTGATCACAAGAAGGGTAGGGATTTACCTATATTTTATAATTCACGGGAGATACAGAGGACAGTTACGCAGTGATCAGGTTGTGAACTAGATGTATATCTTACCTACCGAAACGTAAATTATTTCAAACGAAACACTATCTCACGATCGAAGAAGTTTCGAAGAGCTCTAATATGATCATCCGAGAATGCTGTTAAATCTATTTTTACAAGTTTCCGGAAATTGCGACATTCTTATTTAAGCGAGTGTAAATTCGAATGATCTTAGAACGAGTTACTCCCCAAGATGTCATCGATGGTTTTGCTGTTCTTGTATCTGAATACGCTCCACTTAACTCGCTGTGATGCAAGCGATGCAAGCGATGCAAACGACTTGCAACTGTGTAAGTATTAATGGATACAAGATATTAATATATGACGTTATAAAATTATTTATATATCGATGAATGAAAAGATTAAAAGATGTAGAAAAGTTTTGTGGAAAAAGAAAAAAAATGTTCAGCTGTTACAGACACGAATTTAACGAGTGACGAAGGTGTCACGGAAACGCAACATGCAAGTTGTAAAATCGCTACAGAGGAATTGGTTGCAAGCGCACGTACCAGTGTCACGAGAATACTTACTGGAGTTTGTAATACTAGTAGGAAATAACTTTTAATCTTTTTTCAATTGTTCACGTTATTTTCTATTATCTAATTTTATTCCTAAATATCCAGAAATGATCGATGAAAAGTTGCGAGCTTTAGAAAAAAGCCTGATCAAAGAAATGGAAGAAATCAAGGCATTGCTAAACACTGTTTTGGAGGAGAAGAAGGAAGTACCAAAACTGGCGAAATTATACGACGATTATCAGGAAGTCAAAGGCGATACACTCTCTCCAAGACAGTCTGAAATCGATAACTTTAACAATACGATCCAAAGAACTTCATTATTAAATGGTTTGTATCATTATGTTCTAACATTATTAAGAGGTTTGACTGAGACTTGGGAATTGATTAAATCGTTCGAATTATAGTGGAATATTGGACTAAATGGAATTACAAATAAAATATAGAGTTAATACGGTATCTTAATATGTCCCAGGGCCCGCGAACCTCTTCTTTTACTACTGGCAGATAAAGCATTTTGACGAGAAGCTTACCAATTGGAAAACCGCTCGTTGCCTACGCAGTTCGACATTTTACGTGAGCCAGAATGGATATGCCATGTTCATCAAAGTAACACCGCGATATTTTCCGGACGGTACAGTTTTCATAAGCGTCGGATTGACCCGTGGTCGTTATGATTCTATTCTGAAGTGGCCATTTCCCCATAAGATTCGCCTCGAGGTAAAATCAACATTTTTACTCTTAATCTCGTTGGAGCGTTAAAATGATCGTGTTTTCAGATTTTGGATCATTCATCGGAGCAATCGCGACAAGATCGAAGATCACGGATTTGGGATCCGTCCACACTTTGCTCGGAATATTTTTGGGGTCGTCCAAAATTAACTGGAGAACCAGATAATGCAGAATGCGTTGGACTGAGCGTCCCACGACAGATCTTTTTTGTCAAGTTACCCGTTTCGATCGATCGTCCGTCCAGAAGCACTAAATATCTTTGGAACGGAAGTATCACGATCAAGTTGACTGTTTATCTTTAAACAACTTTTATACCAAAAATTATACATTATGCATAGTAGTGTACGTAGTAATTCTACTAGATTATAATATTCTGTAATTAACTTTATTCGAGTTTCATTAAACGTACAAGTAATTGTATAAAAGAAAAGTATTTAATTGTCAATGGATTAAACTGTATCTTCTATCGTTTAAATAAATTCCATATGCAAATAGAAAGGAACGAGAATGGAGAAAGAATAACAAAGTGACATATTTTTAATATTCTTCTTCGCGAATAATTCGCGTCATTTGTAGATTTAAACGACTGAGTTAATTCAGGGATGTTGATGAAATATCGAACCTTTTATGAAGAGGCATTCTACCGGATAAATAAACCTGCGGGATTCCTGATAATTGATAATCATTTGTATTACGTTGAATTGCATTTCGAGTATTTTGAGTTGCTGCCCTCAACAATGCCTTGTAAACGGAAATCGGAAGTCGGATGCTGCCATTTGCTTCCATGCCCTGAGATTCCATTGAATTTTCATGAAAATTCCTCTTTCTTCCGCATCCTGCAACCAATCGATTATTTTAGAATGATAAAGGGTCTCATAAAAAAAAATGATTTTTGCCAATTTTTTCAATCTCTTGGATAATATGGCATTCTAATAGTCAAAAGCAGGAGTCACGACGCGTGATTTAATTAAACACAGGTATTTTATGATATAATCGTAGATACACTTATATTACGATGAACATTTTGTTAAGAAGAATTGAAATGCATGAAACAGAAATTAAAAAACTGGACCTAGACCAGTAATATAAAGAAAGTCAACAAGAACATTCTTCCGTTTTTCTTGAAAGAAGATAAACATGCACAAGGGTGATTTTTGTTACGAGCCCTTCGATCGTATCTGATGGCGGACTGGAAATTAGATTTTCCTTACCGGTGAACGCATTGCAGAAAGGTCTCTTCATCTTCAGCGATTCGTCTGTTGAGAAAGCGTCTAACAATCGTTGCTCGATCTAACAGTTGATTCGATCAATTAATTATCGCTATAACTATGAACGCGGTTTGCTTGTTAAGATAATAATTTACCTTATCCTGCGGGTTCTCAGAATGTGTCAGGTTCACTAAGCATACGAATATGAAAATACAGCAAACGTGGTTGATTGCCTGGAGATGATCGAAAAATGTTAAATTGCAGGGAATATTGAAAAAAAAAAAAAAAAATGTTGAATATTTCGAATAAAATAAAAGTTGTCCTCGTTATTGGTTAAACCGTATAACGTTATATTCGTTAATGAACCGATTAAAACCCAGAACAAGATCCCAATAATTACTGAGGCTACGCGTAATTTCTAATAATCATATCGATTATATAACTATCGCACGTGAACCTTTCAAACATGTTAACTGTTGTAATCTGCTTATGACTTTAATCAGGTTTATACTGCGGTTAATTAATGTCGAGCGATACTAGCCGGTCGATCCTTCCTTCGAGCAATACGTTCGTCATCCGTGCAAATAAAAGCTTTTTAACTTCGCGTATAACGTAATATGCCGACCAAGTGGACTGCAACAGTTCAATGATGTAATTACAAGCAAATTACAAGTTTCATTATATTTTAATAATCGTTCCTAGGTTAATGCTCCTCCTTACTTTTAATACCTTTTTCAAACTTTCTCTATTGAAAATCGTAATAGGCAATATCGGATGTAATTATATTTTTGATCGAGAAGGGAAATTGGAAAATAGTAACGCGACCTCTTCAGACGCTGTCAACTAGTAACTAGAAATTTATATTATAAGACGTCAGGAAATTAACGTGCACGTAATTCATAATGGTTAAGACATAATAGTAATTCATAACGCGTAAGAGAATATTGTTCAAGGTGTACATATACGAAAAGTCCTTTTACGTACAGTGGATTTTATCAATGTAGGTGTATATAGTGACACAGTTAAAAATTATTCTACGCAAGACTATATTTGAAGAAAAAAAGAAGTATTTTTTCCGAATTTGAAGATTCAGATGGCTAAATGACAAAAGTATGTTACAAGAGTTGCTGTTCGGAATTTTGAGTGACCGTCCGTTTATGGCACGGACAGACCCATTCCCTTCTTTAGGAAATTCCGAATTACATGTCCTCCCCGATTTGTAAACCTAATGACTCCGAGGTCAGGTAGAAAACCCCGGAAAAGGATCAACCGGAAGGGTAGGATGGACAGACGAAATCTAACGGCTGGTTGGGAGAATCGGCAACGTAGGAGGAAAGTTCATCGTCAGATATCGTACCGCGCGGGTAAAATACTTCACTCTCAACAAGATCCTACCACCGCCGTCTTCGTAACATCACACGTTACTTTTATACAACAAGTGCAAATACAGTTCTAGATCGATCTAACACTCGATCTGTTTAACCTCCTCCACCTTGAGCGTTAAATCATTCGAGGTACGCGATATCGACCGATCGGTTTGACCTGACCGGTTGCTCTTTAGTCGAGAATTCGCAACAGTTACCTTCATGTCGAATCTTTATAGCTTGAAGATCGGCAACACAAAATATTATCCTTATAGGCGCACGTGGAAACACTGTCTCGGTTGAACTTTCTTCCTTCGGTTCGGCTACGTCTTTTGATAAAAGGATAAAAGGTTACTCGCGGAAAGAGTCAAGTCTGCGTATGAGGGATGAAGTCGCGCCTCAGCTCTTCAAATACCACCCCCTCCTTTAGTAGCATTCGAGGGCGTAAATACATGCGCCAGAGGAACGCATGACCGTTCATAATGGCTCATGGAACGGTACATTTAACATTCTTTACGCAGAATGTGGTTAGTCTTACGTATATTTCGCAGTCCGAATGGTGCAAGAAACACAGAAATTATGCATTTGTTCGTGTCTTATTCGTATCTTATTCATGCACTTCGTTTGTTGTAACTACCGATGCGTTAAAAATTAAGGTTTGCTTACATAATATACAATATAATGTACACAAAAACTATATACACCGTGCTACATCAAAGTATACAAATACTCAGCGTAGAAAATTGTTATCAAACATATTATACGAGTTATACGAAATATTTCGAAATTTCTAGAAGTGCTCAAATACATTTCGCAAGACACTGTATATACAATACATATGTAATGCGCAATAGCTATGCTGTTAAATGTGCAATATGTTAAAACAGAAACTTCTTAGATATACCAAAACGATTCGAAAGTTATACTAATAATTTCATTCATATATTTTGCAAAATATAATAAAGTTCTAAGGAGCAAGTAAAGAAACAACAGATTTTTTTCTATATAATTTTAATCTTAAGTAATATCTTTCCGGAAAGAGTAATCATCAAATGTAAGTTCTCAATCGTGAAAGGTTTTAAATGGTTGTGTACCCCCTGCGACGTTATCCCACTTATGTCCATGGAGAAAAGTAGCAAACTATATTTGATAAATATGCAAAGGCTGACAAGAAAAGATCGAAACATAGTAGAACGATCAAGGCAAGAAGCAACTTATGGAAGACTGATCGACAAGAAATTCCGTGTAAATCAAAGGAAAGCAGCCGGGGCTAAGTACTAACAACGTTCGCGCATCAGTACCCGCTGAGTTACATTAAAGTTGTCCAACCCTTGGCAACTGCCCCTTGTCCGCCTCCGTCCATTCAAATTTTTAACATTCTTTCCTTTTCATTGTTTAGTCTGTTGTATATCGAACATAAATTAATACCTGAATGTCGGGAGATGTAAGGATTAAGAAAATAACATTTCGTTTTGTAAAATAGTATTCTTGGAATCAAAACACTTTTAAGAAATGAAATATGTGTCATAAAATACACGCGCTGTGCTAGCGAGTTCTTAATTTTCTCTCTGATTTGAATATATTTTATTATGACATCCAAGAGGATCTATAAATAAAATCTGATATTAAATTTGTACAGTTTTTACGTTCTAGACACTTGGTCCTTTTTAAACTATCATGTAAGTTAATCTTGTTGTCCTTTCTTTATCTTTTTTCAACGTTTTAATAATGTGTCAAGTATATGTCGATCATAATCGTCTTAATATTGTAAATCACGACGGATTCGCAGCTTATGAATAAGAGATGCGTACAGAACAATATTACTCTTGAAATACGACTCTCTTCGTGTATAAAACGAGCGAATATTACTTGTGCGCGCGTTATATTCTCATCGTTAAAAATGTCTATATGAAAATAAATCTATTAGGATTCAATAAAAATAAATGAATGTTAATAAAAAAGAATTATTAAAGTTATGTAAGATATTCTTTATTAAAATACAATAAAATAAGTGAAATAATTTTCATATATATATATATGATATATTATTTAAATAATGGAAATAATTAATTAAATATATGAATGATTTTTAATATAGATACAATGGTTAAAAAATTATAAATACGCAACCCACAGATGCCTGGATAGCTCAGTCGGTAGAGCATCAGACTTTTAATCTGAGGGTCCAGGGTTCGAGTCCCTGTTCGGGCGTTTATACCTTTTTGTAATTTTTTATTTTATCTATAATGATACCATATAGCGATACCAATGACACATAAAATATTTCATCGGCTTGTTGAAACACTTCGAAAACGAAAGAATAAATATATATCGCAGTTTAATACAGCAATTATTTGTGAAATTTTAACGTGGGAATATGTAGTAACTTGCAGGGCAAAAACGAAACACCATATTATATAAAAATTTCCATTTTTATATCTCTTTAACTTTCCATTTTACATCAAATGACTGTACACAAATAATGTGTACGATAATTTCAGTATCATTTACAGAACACATAGAATAAAAATCATCATAAAAACAGAAAACTCGATACTATCCCAAGTGTCCTGTTTTTTGATAAATTACAATATAAATAGATAAAAGTTCAGTCTATAGAACACAATCTCTTTTAAGATTCACTTGTAAAGAGAGTAACGTAAAAATACATGAATGTAATGGAAATGCGAATCACGAATGGCAAGTATGATAATGCATTATCACCGTAGGAAAGAAAAGGTAACTAGGATCCTCCAAACCAGTTTTGTCAAAATTTAAATTAAGTCTTAGTCAATAGTACTAATATCATGAAAAATATACCTAACATTTAAACTACATTACAAAACTGTTCTTTAACGCTACCATCAGGCATTCCAAAGAACACTTTCTCCGCCATTTTTATAAAAAGTCCTGTTTCCACAACTCCAGGCATCATCGAGATATCTATGTTAATTTTATTCCAATTACTCAGATGCTGTGGGAAATGCCAATCAAGGATGAAATTACCATTGTCTGTTATAACTGGACCCTAAAAAAAGATAAATAACGTAATTCATGCGATACTCATAAACGCAGAAAATAATTTATTAGGAAAAATATTTACAGCTTTAGCCAAAGCCATTCTAACTTTTACAAATCCTCCGTAATTATCTTCTATTCTTTTTTGAATGACAGTGTATGCCATTGGAACTACTTCAATAGGAATACCTTTCTTATAATTTTCACCAAGTTTTTGAGAATTTTTCCTGAAATCATCAAGTATTATAAGTAAACAAATACACACATACGTTAAACATATTTTGTCTGCAAAAATATAACACTTACGTATAATCAGCTATTATAATAAATTGACTAGCACAGGATGCAACGATTTTTTCTTGAAGTAAACAACCTCCTCCACCTTTGATAATATTCATATCACAGTCAACTTCGTCTGCTCCGTCAATTGCACAATCCAACTGTTAATATTCAAGCAACAATATAGGAAATATTTTTATAAATAATATAGATAAAAAATTGTTCATTACTTGAGGATAACTCTCCAAATCACCTAGGCGAAGGCGATTATTCAATATTAGCTGACGAGCTTGGAACGAAGTTGGAACACAAACGACATTAAGATTTTCTTCCTTTACACGTTCAACTGAAAAATACAGTTTTTTCCATCATTCGCATATATATTCAAGATCACAATATTTAATGATTTAGCATGATCAAATTTCCTGTCTGTAAATTAAAATATTCTTGTTACAATTACATTTGAATCAAGTACAATCTTATCTCCTGACGGGGTCAAAGGTGCACTATGACGATTTTATAACAAAATGAACTACATATAGATGTACATGTAGCATGACTATATGTAGCAATAGTACAGGAAATTTGGTTATGAACGATTATAATTAAATAAAAAATACTGTTCTTACCAATCCTGTGAACAGCATATATTATGGTAGATCCACTACCAATTCCAATAACGCTATTATTCTGCAAAATAATTGTGCGCAAAATTCAAACGATGAAACACCAGTGAGTTATTTAAATTAGTATTTGTTTATTTATTTAATTCAATTTATTTAAAATAAAAATTACCTTCACATATTCATCGACCGCTTTGTAAGCAGCAACTTTCTTAGCACTCTCCAATGGTCCCATTTTTGGCAAGATTCTTGAAAGACTGAAAATATTTGCTAACGAGCGAAACTGTAAACCTACGTTAAGTACTACGCGTGCATACTGTGTGTTACTAAATAAATTTTGCATTTCAAAATGGTTCTGCACTACCGTCACAACCGTTAGGTCAGCGAATCACTGAAGCGCACTTGTACGCAGGTCCGGCGCAAAATTCAAATGATTCCGTTCCAACAATCGAGAATATAAAAATTATAATTTTTCGCTATATAGAATAAACATAAACGATGCAATTTAATCGAATTTCCATTATATTTAGCATCAGAGGCGAATAACACAAAATACAACCAAACACAATTTACATTTCAATAATTATTATGTATAAGATTTCACTTTAATTCTCTATTATTACTTCAATAGTAATATTCGTCAACACATTCCACTTCAACATGTCACGCACAATATTTCTGTTTTATCATCGTAATTTCTTTCGTTCGTGCTCTCGTTCTTTCTCTCTTTTCTTTCTCACTTTCGTTCATTACGTCCGTACATTTTTATGTGTATCGGTCGATTTCATTATCTTTTTTTAAAAATCAGGTAAAAATCCGCGAACAATCTCTCGCGCTGTAATTTTATTATGTATGTATTCGAGCAGGCTTAGGAAAAGATCGTTTAGCAAAAATTCAAGTACGCTGATACACGATGCCTTTAGTAGCAACTTTGTCGAAAATAAGAGAACCAAAGGCTGCAGATTTCCCCGACAAAGTAGCTGCTGCTTGACTGTATGTACCGACGAGCAAGGCCGAATTAAGGTAATCTTGTGAAATGCACAACGACTGTGTGACACCTAATACTATACCGATCGCAAAGAGATCAGCCTTGCACGATACAACTAGGACATCTACCACCATTTTGTCCTTCCAAGATTTACACACGAAAATCTGTTTCTTTTTTCGCAACGAAGAGTGAACGTTATTTCGAAGCTTACATACATAAAGCCGCTGAATGCTTATTATGATTTATTTTTTAATTTTTTTTAGCTCAGGCAGTGGATCACGGTTAATGCGGCCGTGCCAATAAGTTCATAACTCCAGTAAGTTTGCAATAATACTAATTGCAACGCAGGTCAGTGTCTGTGTGTTCGAAGATGTACTTTCTATTTCTCTCTTTCTTTTTCTATTTCGCTTCAGCCTGGCTGTGGGTGTCTATTTCTAAAACGATAAAATCGGCCTCTATTATTTCTTCAACCGAGAGATTCGTAAAGTGAAAATTACATTCATGGAAATAAAAAAAGAAAAATAAAGAAAGAAAGAAAAAGTTAAAACGTATTTTCCTCCTTCTGTTCTTCATGTACAGGCACACACATACACGCGTATGTATACATACAGCTTTTTCTCTCGTTCATTCTTACACTGTTTCTGTTTGCCCGACGAACTAGAAAGGACTTTGCGTGGGAGGCTTCATGACATCAACTTTCTGTTTTGATTCTACCCTCCTATCCCGTACACCACCCTCGATCACGTAAAACAAAATAATGCAGAAAGAAAAATCGTTTAGATCTTTAGATGGGCCACAGAAGCCGCTACATTGTGTTTTAACCCACTTTTCTTTCTAGTGTTACATACATATATATGCGCTTTGCTAACTCCTACAAATTTTTTTCTATCGTGCTCTCCTCCGTACACCACTCGCTTCTTCCTTTGGCTAGGATTACAATCAAAACTCGTCAGAGTTTCGTGAAAAATATATACCGATTAATCTTACAATATCGTAATATGCTTCGAAGAAAATAATACGCTCAAATTTCTTTTGCTTATCTTTGGATCAAGACGGGAGTCTTGAACACGACATGATTCGTTTTTTCTTTTTTAATCAAATTAATGACGAATTCAAGATTTTATACGCACTTACTGATTACGTTAATCGTATTTGCGTATAACGGATGAATTGGACAATAGTATTGAAACTAGTATTTCAAAGTTACCTCGTAACTAGTTCTGATTTCACTTTATTCAATATTAAAGACATATATATGTATATATATATATATCTTTTTTCCTTTCTACTCATGTCGTATTCTTTTCGCTGGCTGATAATTACTGCGACATTTTTTCAAGGGAACGAAAACTCTAACGTGAGGAAGGCAACGTTGCGACAGTTCTTGATCGTGCATATCCGTATTATATCACAGTACAAAAATACTGTGGAAAATATAGCATAATAAATATTTTTAATAAAAAAGAAAAGAAAGTTCCTTTCTCACGTTTATCATTATTTCTTTTTTTTTTCTTTTTTGTAATTTTTTTTCTCTTTTTTTATCAGATAGCTTCTTAACGATAAATTACAGTTTTCTGAGAATGATTTTTTAATTGATTCGCGCGTCGTTAATAATACAGCATTATTAATCTCAACGACACATCCCCTTCGTTAAAATTATCATATCAATAATATATATATATATATACACACACAGTCAGACTCCTCCTGCGTTATTGGGCCATTATCTACATAGAAGCCCTATTATTATTAGTCGCTAATAATCGATTATAACGATAAGAAACGGTATCGTAATGAGAGCGTAATACGATAAATTATCGAGATTTTTAATTAAATTTAAAACTTTTTTATTTTTCTTCGCTACGATAAGTTGCGTATGTTCGCGTTCCCAATCGCATTTGTCCCCGGTTTACAGCAATTTCTTCTCTATTTTTTAGTCGTCTACATAACTTTTCCTTCGATACGTATGCACACGCACGATTGATTACAATTAAAACAATACAGATCTACGCACAAACGCAACTAGTCGCTGTTGTACACATGTGCGTAAGTGTATACACACATTTACGTTAATGTATGTTTGTGTGTATACACACATGTATATATATATATTTATATATAAGCATGTATAATATATATTATTTATTTATATGCATACAGTAGGCAATGATACGTAAAATATAGATAAATATAAATCGAAATTTCAATTCGTTAGAAGGAGAATCTCTTCGTCGAATAGAAAAGGGGAAAATGTCGTACGCGTTTCACAGTTTTTCCGTCATATTTCTTTTTTTTTTTTTTTTTTTTTTTTTTTTTTTTTTTTTTTTTTTTTTTTTTTTTTTTTTTTTTTTTTTTTTTTTTTTTTTTTTTTTCTCTTGTTTTTTAATTTCAATTCCATCATTCATTTCTGATTTTCATGAAATTCGTTGTAGACATTGGCTACGTTCTGACTGACAAAAGACCTGTTTCAGCGAAGTCTTCTCATCCCCTTTCTTTCTTTTCTTTTTTGTTAATTCGTCGGGCGTAATGGTTTCGATTAAAATTCGAAAATTCACAGAAAATTCCTCTTTCCTGACACTCGAGATAACATACGGACGAAGGACGTGATAAAAACAACCGTTTAATCCACCCAAGAATATTTTCTTTTTTTTTTCTGTTCGTTACTCCGTTCACAAGAATAATTTTTTAATCATGTTATTTTGTTTTTTCTCCTACAAAGGATATCCAGGAGAATCGTCGATATCTTTGCAAAGCATCGAAACTTTCTTTCAAACACGCCCAATCTCAAAACTTTCTACTATATAGACCGAGATCCTCGAATTACCTAAGTTTTTTTTACGTTTTCTCTATATAGGTATGAATGAAGAAAAGCAGAAGTATTTAATTACGTAGGTGTTAATCATACAAAAGAAAAAAGAAAATAGAAGGAACGTGAGAATTACGACGATACTCCGAGGCACCTTTTCGTCCTTATGAATAAATGTATAATATATATATATATATATAGAAATAAATAAATATATATATACATATTTATATATATATATTTATATATATATATATATTTATATTTATATATAATGTAAAAAGCTGCTTGTTAAGATTATGCTGAAATTTCAAAATGAACCATGACAAAAATCCTAACAATAAAAATATAACGATATCGATACAGCGTTCGACTGTTGGAAAAGGCGTTACACTGTCCCTCGAAATCTTCCTTCTGACAAGGAAATGTATAGAGATTATTTTTCCTGCTACATCGTATAGTACATAATGACAATAAATGTAATAAAATAATATTAATAGTAAAATAGAAGTGTAAAAATCCAAAAATTGTATAATCCCGAAGTGACGTGGAAACAAGGGGAACATAAGTTCGCTAGTATCAAGAATAGAAGAAAAAAAAAAACACCCAGTTGTAATTTTCGACTTTATACGAAGTTATTTTAGTACATAGCAAATCATGTTATTTACTTCTTCCTTTCCTTCCTTTTAATTAATGTAATTGGTTTTTGTATTAAACGTGCTTGTTGGAGTCTTGCTTCGTTCTGAGATTATACGCTTATGAATTCGTGTAAAATTTGAAAAATAACTAGCTTATCAGTCATCGAGATGTGCACATTAATATATGCGAAGTTCATTATTTCTCTCTTAATATCTGCATCTTATAGTTTTTTTTTTTTTCTTTTCTTTTCTTTTTTTTTTGGGGGGGGATATGCACATATTTATTTAGTTTAGATAAGTATACAGCATCACTTTTGTATGCGAGTATATCACGTGTAAAGGATTCTTTTGATTAACCACGCATTCCACAAAAGGCTGAACTTTTTCCCTTTCAGGCATTTCGCGTTAAGGCAATTAGTACACTTTTCATTTTCTTTCTTTACATCGTTGCTTCGCTATTTTATATATCTTGTTTCCAATTCACACATCACAGTGGAATACGAGAAATTATTAAAAGTGTTCGAAAAATAGGTGCATGAAGCAAATAGTGCATTTAAAAGAAGATATTAAATTATTATCGACACTGAAAGATCCAGGAAAATAAAAAAGAACGAAACGTATGATTTTTTCAACACCTTTGGTTATTTCGTAACGTTATAAGTAATCCGATTTCGAATTTATCACTGAGAATGCCAGAACACGCGAGAGCATAAGACAAAAAAAAAATGATATCACGCGCTACATATTTTATATAACTTTTTACAAGTTTATATGTATATATGTATATGTATAATTTTACTTCATTTTCATCCACATCTTGCAGATACACCCACAAATCAATTAACATAGAATCTGAATGTAATACAAGGGGAAATTAATTACAATATGCAATATACATAAAGTGATTAACAAGGAAGTTTAGGCAAAAATCAAAGAAAATTGAGTAGGAGTTAAAGACAATTGAAAAATAATTATTGCTCGTTCCTACGAGCACCTTCAAATTCTACACTCGGTAGAACCTTCACAAGTTTCGGATGCATTTGCGTGCGTCATACGCACGTACATGTTTTCGACGCTTTCTGCATAAAATAAACATTAATTATATCATAAGCTTCAATTCAACCAATTCAATGAAATGGAACACAGAAATTCCCAGTTTTACTTTGACATATCGCGTATAATTTTTACATATATCAAATCAGTAAAGCCTCTGTTATTGAGAGAAAAAAAAAACGAACACACATACAAATATTATTTCATTTCACATTGTAAAATGGAGCGATTATAGATTCATAAATGAATGATTTAAAAAAAAGAAAAGGGACTACGTGATATTTTTAAAACGTAGTACTAACGCAATATACGCAAAAATTCAAAACAACAACAAAAATAAACTTTCCAACAAATACTTTAAATAAATACGATTAATTTTGAAAGAGAAAATGATTTAGATTTCTGTTTGTTTGGCATGTAAGACCCAACTTAATCCCTCCATTTTAAAGTACTAATTCCTGAGCAACATATAACATTAAGGGATGGCCCGCCAACTTAATATTTAGTTCATCACTGGTACCGGATTATCTTTCTGAAACGATTCAAAACTCGTATAGTTGACTATTTAAAACTTATGTTCATCTAACAAAACGTTAATGCACATGCGCTTTGATGATTTCGTAAAGCATGTAGATTAAAAATCGTTAGTTACTCGCTTTAAAATATTTGTCCGATGATTAAGATTTTTCAAATACAAACGGACCAACCCAAGCAGATTTATAAACTTTTTCCCATAAAACATATTTGCATTTCAATGATACACATGACATTAAACTAATTTTAAAAAATATATATATCAAACATACGATGACCAAAAAAATTTAACCAGTTTAAATTAAGCACAACTAAACTGGTGCGTATGACGGGCAGTGCGTCTTGTGAATTGTTAGAGTTTCTACATTTCCAAGATTTATGTGTTAAATAAAACTGAGTATTTTATCAATCTAACTGTTCTAACAAACCCATACAGCCACCAAACATGAAACGCTAAAAGATATAATTATATTGTTATTATTTTTACCTGCCCGTCTCTATCCTCGATCAAGTTATTGTAAATGGATATAATAATATCGATGTAGAACGTGGCAAGACTCGCTGAGGAGTGTGTACGAGGAGTGTATATGACTGCAAGAAGTGAGTTATTTACATTATTTGCATGTGTCGGCGAATCAGCCCTTGCCCTTGTTCCATGTCACGTAACGACAAAAGATGGCGAGATTAGAGTTTTGAAAAGTGATAAGATAGGGAGGGTGAGGAGGAGGGCATTTGAATAATTATTAATATATAATATTATAATAATAACAATAATGATGAGGTGTTCTAAACAGTGCTAGGACTAGTGCTAGAGGGTCCTGTGAGGAATCAGGGTGGGTGGGTACGGGGTAAGGAAGGGTTAGTGTGGGGGCGGAGGTTCCGTAGATTGGTTTCTGCCATCTACAGCCCTAACTGGCTTCCTACGTGAAGGACCTGTTACGCCAACTGGACCGACCCCACCTCTAAGGTACGCTGGTGCTGGGGTTACTATCGGTTCTCTGATAGTTCTACTATATGGTAGCGACAGTGATTCCTGCAATACCTGTATAACGAAGTTACAAATACTAAATTATTTTTGTCACGATTCTTTAACATAATGTTTAAATTTTCGAAACTGCGAACTTAAATCTTCGTATACACTTACCAATGACTCAGGCAACACACTGTGCATCAGTGTTTGAACCATAGGTGAATTTTGTATCGCGAGGTTATTAGAATTTGGTGGCAATCCTTGATTCTGAAGACCTGTCCCCACACTGCCAGCAGTACTATTTTGAACAGTATGTGATTGTTGCATAGACGTTTGCGTTACATGTTTACTCATTGTTTGATCCCTTTTCGCTTCTTGAGTTACATTTAATTTCTTTGTAGAAACTGAGGAAGAGTTAGCATTTGGTGTTTCGGGACTGCTTGTAGCAGTAGTTGCACTTGATACTGGTGTTTGCGCTACAGATTGTTCCTGTGTTAACTCCGGCAATGTTTGAGAAAGCGTTCCAAGAATAAGTTCGCACGTAAAGAGACTTCTATTTGCACTTTCACGTTCAATATTTTGCAACTGTGAGTCGGAGAGAGAACTGGTAATACATCTATAAACAAAGAAGAGCATACATGTAATATTAATTAAAATAAATATAGCAATTAAGAACATCTATGTATAAACACAAGGTTACTGGTCCTTTGGGAACTAAAAAAAAGGCATATGTCCGTTTCATGGAATCATCTTAAAATATAACTTTTGGCATCCTACGCACTGATCATGACATGCAGTTTTGCATGTTTCAGACAAAAGACTGCATGCATGCACGTGTACGTCGAAAATATATTTATAAAAATACTCAAATACTAGCGCATAAAAATTAATATCTTGACCATATTTTAGATACTTTTAGATGCGTATATTCCGATATTTACACATAACACATACTTTGGCAATAAAAACATATAGTTCTGTGAACTAGTCGATGATACGCCGGACGGGTTCGCCACATTAGTTGTATTATTGTTACTAGTCGTACTATTTGCTACCACGCTAGTCATAGTAGTAGAATGACCACTTCCACTAATAATTCCTCCACAACTTGCAGAGCCAAGAACCTGAGTTTGCCTCCTAGGTAATCTCTCCAATTGTTGTCTAGCAGCCTGAAAAGATGTTTCTATTGTATCGTGTATTTTTAATTCGATAACTTTTATATTCGTATTTTAGGAATTCAGCTCTTGATTAATTTATTTTTATTACAACTTAATATTTTTACTGAAAACTTTTTTGTTGTTAAATCATACATACTCTAACTTGTTGTCGTTCCAACTGTAGCTGCATTTGCAATTGTTGTAATTGCGATGGTGCTGACGAACTTTGACCAGTTCCTCCACCACTTCTACGAACACCGGATAATTGAGAAAGTAATTCTGTAATTGGATCTATACCTTCTCGACTACTCGGACTCAATCCTCCGGACGAACTGAAATGCATATTGGACCTGAAGGTCCAATGACACGCCAATGAACATTATCTAAGATGAGATGATGATAAACTGAAGCTGAAATCCGGCTTAGCGTTCTTTTTAGGCATTTCAAAAAGAGATCTTATCTTACAATATACTATCATGATTATTGAACTATGTTTCACTAAAAAGATGATGGTAATGACTGATAAATTATAATATGTTAATGTTATAGAACAAGCAAAAAATGATACTTAACATAATACATGCAGTCAAACATCGCAGAATTTGTACACTACTGTAATTCATAATCAGTGTCGATAGAATTTTTTTTAAATAGATTAATAAACTAGCACTCAAACACATTTGATATTTATTTTTAGTGGAGGATAATTGTTTCCACGTTTTCTTGAATATAATACTTACAATATTTATAACAAATATTATAACACTTTTTCATAATCATTTAATATAGCTCGTATATCAAATATACATACCTGCGAGGCCGTGGTCCACCAACAACTCTAGACGAATGCGTTATCCGTCTACCAGTATATCTACTTGAAGCTGGTTCGTCTAGAAAAGAGATCAAATCTCTTGGTCCACTACGATGCTCCAAACTTAAATGACCACCGAAATCATCAGTCACGTTATTAGGATCTCCCCCTGGGACAGATGCACATACTGGGCAAACCTATAATAAAATTGGAATTCTAGAAATCTCTCTCTAATAAAAAAGGTAATGTACGATAGACACTTATATATATTATAGTATACATACAACTTCAAAAGAAGTGTCTGAATGATCTGCAGCAACATGTTCTTGCAGTGTAGCCTCAGTGAAACCCATTCTTGTACAGTAAGGACAAGTTAAAGATTGTGGCTGTTCTACACTTACTGCCTCTCCACCATAATATAATTCTACAAAATAATAAATTAAAATTAGTTTGTATGATTAGGCTATACTTAGAAGACAATTATTATATACATAGAATTTAATAATTAACTTACCAAACTCAGATCTAGTAAGTATACACTGCATAGGATGATCACTGTGGTGACGCGTAGTACTGGCACCTCCTTCGTAACAGTTGGCACACAAATCATAATCGTAGCATATGAGGCACTTATATCTGCGACCCCGAAAGTTCCCCTTTAAGCAGGCGTCACAACTTACCCCTAAAATAAATAATTACTATATATTTGTATATATAGGGATTAGCATTTTATAGTAATAAAGTCAAATTAGATTTACTATTAGTATCAGATACATAGCATACAAGTAAAGGATATTACATGTACATAAGTGAAGTACATTTACATAAAGAACTTTAATAAAAAGTACTATTGTCTCTACAAAAGATATTTATATATCTTTCATACCTACATATACATACAATAACCTTGAACTAGATCTATTAAAGATAGATTATTTAAGTCTGTTACAAATGCATATAGTTTTTAACATAAAAAATTCAGCTGTATATTCTTATTAAAGCAGACAACTACAACTTAATAATATATTGCATACAACAATAAAGTAACTTCAGCACGACTGTAAATAAGTAAAATAACAAAATAATATTGAGACAATGCGCATTATATACAGACACTACACATGTAATTTTCTTATAATTAAATGCATTTAAAAATTTAGTTCTTTGTTTAGTAAAACAATCTTTACAGCTATAATAACAAATACACAATGAGTTTTTAATTTCATGCGTTTTCCTATTTACATCTTAATGCTACATTTTTACAAGTTATACACATATATGCATATACATATTTTAAAAAGTACAATAAGCTAAGTATGATGTCACTTTTATTGTAATAGTATCATAAAATTTAAGACCTACATATATGTGTATTAATAGTCAGCAATAACATTTTTGAACTTCAATACAATATTTCTAATTTCAATTATGTAACATGCGTAGATGTTAAATAAATAAGAAAGAATATTTGTACTAACTTTATTTATGCAAACAATAACTACTCTTTACTTTGCTAATCTCATTATGACACATTAACTTAAAAATCCAATATAATTGCATTTCTGTGATGTTAATATTATACCATTAGAATGTAATAAACAACGCATTATTTAGAAAATATAAACTTGAAAGTTGAAAAAAGTGAGGAAAAAGACTAATTCGAAGATATCGGATAAGAAAAATATGTTTCAATATGTTTTAGAGATTTAACATTGTAAGAAAGAGAAAGGGATTGTACAAGAAAAGCAATATCAAAGAAACCATTTGGCAGAGCTCATCTTGACAATGGGTCGATAAATTTCCCCGTGAATTTTATTCATTTTATATAATTAAAATAAGAAAAAATGATGACATGGCAAAAAAGTTCAGCACAATCATCAAAGAGCATTATAAACCCAAAGAAATTGGAGTAAATTTTTTATAAGTGCTGCCATCTGGCCTCTGACATTAGACCCTTTGGTACAGAGCTTACAAGAAATGTCTTAGGAAAAATCTCATACATTCTCGATTTCGTAACCTCGACGATGAGTCTACACAAACTTTTTATGCATATCCCCGAATACCCCATGATCAAAAAATTTTGTCATCAATATAAAACAAATTTAGCATGTGAAGTAAAGGCTGACTTGCTAGTCAGAAACAGCGCACACGTACGTACCGTCATGTCGATTCATTTTCCGTTTAAAATCTCATATACGCCGATAGCGCGAAGTCTCGCGATCGAACGGTTTACGAAATACGATTGCTGCTCGCCACTGCGTTAGCTCTTCACGTCCCTCAATGCAGCAGATACAATGAGGAAAACATTAATCGTCAAACAAAAAATTTTTCGTTAGAATTTCCAGCGTAAAACCTAACCCAACTAGGCTACCGTGACGTCACACTAGACCTACGCTCCCGGAGAACGTTGCGGGCAGGGTCTCCGTCATTGCGGCGTTGCCACATTTCCAATAAACATGCGCGGGAAATTCAAATATCACAAATCTGATCACTTCATTTTGTACAAACTAAATCGATTTCATTTAATTATTCCCGCAAAAAACATTCTGGAAAGCATGACATAGTATTAACAAGGTATATATACAATAAAAAAGTTGATTAAACATACTGCATTTCAAGGTCCTTTCATTAACAACAGAATGTTATTAATGTCAGGTAGATCATATATAAATGATCTATATGACGCTATATTGAATTATTAGTCGTTTTAATTCATCAAATATTAATCGTTATGCAGAAATTAAAGATTTATACGCATATTCTATTTAAAGTCACTCGAAATACTTCCATTGAAACAATATCAACTACTCAGTTGACAATCTGTCTTTATAGTTTGTGTCGAAAATCTGGCAACCTAGCACTCCTTTTACGAACTTTTCCGAAAGATTTTCGTATAACTTCGTACTCTTCCGTATATAATCGCGACTCCCGAAACATATTTCACGAAGAAGTTGTTTCTTTTATTGAACAATGGACGCAATAATCGGACGGGTTTTTATATATGGTGGTAAAGGTGCTTTAGGTTCTACTTGTGTTTCAAAATTCAAGTCGAAAAAGTGGGTAAGTAATAATAGTAACAATAAATGTCAACAATATATAATAAAAATGTAGATGTTGATTTTGTTACCAATGGGACTGACTTATTTTTCCACAGAAATTACAACATTTTATTGTTGTTTCCAAGAATAATACACATGTAAATGTTATTAATTAGTTTCATTTAAAAAAAAAAAAACAAATTATTAGTCGATTATACATCGATAACTTATTCGATCTGGACATTGATTAAAAATTAATTCTAAACAACTGTTAGCCAGAAATTTCTAAACGATGAAATCATTTATATTTAAAAACAATTAATTAAAAAAGTAATAATCGAGAATTATTTCATGTACGTCGTTCTAGGAATTTAATACAAAATTAATAGAATTTCTTTTTATACATAATGAATTTCATAGAATTTGTGACCGGTGAACGTATTCAAACGTCGAAGTAATTATTCGCGCACTGTTTTGATTGCTACGAAGCGTAGTATTCTATTTATGTATCTATAATAATTATTATCTACGTGTATATATGCGTATAAATATATTTTTAAGTGTAATTAAATATGAATCATTTACTAATTTTAGTCCAAATTTAGTTTCAGTTTTAGTTTCAGTATTCTATAAGCTAAAACAACCAAATTCCTTCTACGAGGCCGTTAGGTCGAAAAATAAAATAAAATAAAATAAATAACACGAATCATTTACATTACTAAATGCAAACATAAAATAAATTTTATATAAATTTAATAAGGTACTTTCCCTATAAAGATATGATTTCAACAAAAAGGATGTAGATTTACTAATATAATTCTATTTAACAATCTCAAGTATAGAGGAAAAATACATCAAGGCCATAGTTAATGAATCAAAACCTTTCACACAATACATATACCTCTATAATATCCTTGTTAAATAAGCTTAAGAAACTTGTAACTATATCAATTTTATGATACCAAAATATTTGTTATTTTACACATTACATATATAGTTTATAGCAAATTACTAAACAAATTATTATATTTAAAAAAAATAATATATTTTTATAAAACTACATTAACTTAATAATCATAGTGGGTTGGCTGTATTGATATGAAGGCAAATGACCAAGCTGATGCAAATGTGATTGTAAAACCAAACAGCACTTGGCAAGAGCAGGTAATTTTTTAAGTTGTTATATTCAACTCAATAAGAACATGTATATATATATATATATATGTGTGTATGTGTGTGTGTGTGTTTTATAAACAAATATATACATATGTTTATATATAATATATAATAATATTAAATATATATAATATAATAATAATAATATATATATATATGTATCTTTTTATAAAACTAATCATTTTTATCTGTTTATTAGGAAGTTGATATTATGCAACAAATTGGAAATATTTTAAATGGGAATAAACTAGATGCAATTATTTGTGTGGCTGGTGGATGGGCTGGTGGAAATGCAGCCAATAAAGATTTTATTAAAAACAGTGAACTTATGTGGAATCAGAGTGTGTGCAGTTCAAGTATTGCTGCTAGTATTGCTGCCCATCACCTGAAAGAAGGAGGATTTTTATCATTAACTGGTGCTAAAGCAGCTTTAGCAGAAACACCAGGAATGATTGGATATGGAATGGCTAAAGCTGCTGTTCATCAACTTACTAAATCTTTAGCAGCTAAAGATAGTGGTCTTCCAAAGAATTCTTTGGTTGCTTCTATCTTGCCTGTTACTTTAGATACGCCTATGAATAGAAAATGGATGCCAAATGCTGATACAACTAAATGGACTCCACTTGAATTTGTCGCAGAGTAAATAAAATCTTTTTTTCTTTCCTTATTTCATGTTTTTATATTTGATTTCTTACTAATAACATCTTATTTTATAGCCTCTTCTGGAAATGGTCACAAAATCAAGAACGTCCAGCTAATGGAAGTCTCCTACAATTGATTACCAATGATAATAAAACAGAATTAATTACAGCTTAAGAGGAAAAGAGTTATATTTTGAAGCGAAAGCATTTATGGTGCTCCCATGACAATACATATACATATGTATACCCATTATAAATACTTTATATCAAATGGTGTCCCAAATCAGTTAATGTTTAAAATGCATTTAAAAAAGGAATATGAAGATATATTTGTATATATGTAAAAATATTTTTCTCTGTACCTTTAAACACAAGAGCTATAGGTTCATATAGCAACATAAATTCATTCCATTTAAATAATATTACAAGAATAAAATTATGTAATTAAGTGAAATTATTTCCAAACATATTGTAACATATTTTATAACGTTTCTAATATTTATTTTTATATAAATGTTATATATTTTATATTCTGAAATATTATAATTGTGTTATGCTTTGACAATATATCTCTTAAACTAAAAGTAAATATGAAAGTATGAACAAAAATACTGCTTTTGTTAATAATCTCTGATATCACAATGTGGAAACAATAAAATACGATATACAGTATAATTTTAGTTTTTATTAGAATGTTATGTTTACTATGCATGATAGAGCTTCTGATGTTCAAGATTGTAACATATATTCCCAATAAATTATATATGCAAAAAGTTAGAACAATTATCTTATATAATGCTTTATTAAATGTTATCGATTTCACTTAAATATAATTGACATTTATATAATTTAATATTCGTTAGTTCTCTTTATAAGAGTAGCTATATATTTTGAAAAGTGTTACTTCAATCGCCCGGATAGCTCAGTCGGTAGAGCATCAGACTTTTAATCTGAGGGTCCAGGGTTCGAGTCCCTGTTCGGGCGAATATTTTTTTCTATTTAAGAACAATTCAATATCTAATTTTACATGTACTAATGAGTATTAGAAAATTCTGAATATGACATGGATGATACAATAAAACTTCATTTATTCGTCACGGTCGGAGGACAAGACGTATCAGATATTAGCATTCTACTACTTCTTCCTTCTTCTGTTTTTAATCATTCATATAGTCGGAATTAATTTTTTATATAACTGGATTTTACTAAACTGAAATTTTCAAATACTAGAGCAAAAACTTCTATTCTTATAAGCGATGCGTCACGAGGCCTGGGATTGAATTATAAAAGTTTAGAAACATATTCGGTATTAAACATATTCGGACATTTTGATGACATCAGTTTGGATAAACGGAATTCAGGTAAATGGGGTTTTCTACGGGATAAAATTACAAATTTAGTATATTATAAATCATTTTATTTAATATACACAATAAGGAGTTTATATCTATTGTAAACCTGAACAGAAATTGACATAATGGACATTTTTTAAAGGGTAATTTAATATTAACTTAACAGAAATACTTATGTATACTACTATAAGTGATATTTTTTATTTTGTTGGTGTGAACAAGTCATTCAGCATTTGTAATTCAGCTGAAACAGAAAAATGGAAATTACAAATCAATATTATATCATTAAAAGAACCTACAGCTTGCCCATTTGCATCAAATTTATCATTTTTTACCTTCAGCAAGCTTCGTTTTCTCTGCTGCTAATTTTGCATCTCTAATGGGTTTTTCCTTAAGTTCTTGTTCACGGCGGGCATTTTCTTTTTTACTGAGTCTTCTTTGATGGTAAGCACCGTAAACTATCCCAGTCAACAGAAGAGTCCATCGGGAAAACTATACAAAATCCAATAATAAAGTTTTACAAAGTATTTTTAAATTTATGTTTAAATGCATGTATATAAATATATATACTATTAATGCTTTAAAAAGAGAAAGAGATATCTAATTTATATTATTATTTAATTCATGCAAAATATATTACTTGACTAACGCTTATTATATCTATTAAGAAGGTTAGAAAATGAAATACTTATTAAGTGTTAATTTATCTTTAAATTTCATTCTAATGTAGAATAAATGATATATATAACTCTTTCTATATTTCTTTAAAACTTAAGAAAAAAAAGAAAGCATTACTTGAAGTTACACAAAAATTATATAATATAATCAATCTTAAAGCATTTGTTCCGAAGCATATTCATTTTTATAACAATAAGAAACCTTAATAAGGCATTTGTTAAATAAACAGTAATTTGCAACACAATAGTTGAATGCAGATTGTTTCAAAAAATTCATTGTAGCAAATTGCACTCACTTTAATTAAAGGAGACACCTGCAATGGTCGGGGTGCTACTTCGGCAGACGACATTTTGTCACTGGCTTGCTAATGCTATGAAACTCTAGATAACATCACTATTTGAGCGGACGTTTAAAACATTCCTGCATATTTTTGAATATGAACACGAGAGTTACCATTATTTTGAAGAATAATATAATATTACAAATATAATATAGATTTGTAAAAGCTTTGTTATGATACTCTCTACGTATTTTTTTATCTTTCACATGCTTTGGATTAGAAATTAAATGATACAAATGTAGCAATTTGATGAAGATTAAATTAGAATATACTTATCGTCGCAACTTGCGAATTTGATCATAATGAAGTTTAGCCTTAAATCAATCATTACATTATATTATACTTTATATATTTATTAATAGTCTCAAATTTTATTTTATTTTGCTATGTACTATAATTTGCTATTTCATCGTTTTTAATTTTATATGTATTACAATTTCTCACGTTCTCTGTTTTTCTTAGTTTCTTTTTAAACAATTCACAGGAATAACTGAGGGAATCTTTATAGCAACAAATAACTAAAACAATTCATTGAACAAAAAAATGAATATTTACATTTGAATTGATAAACTAGCATTGAAAAGAACGCGCTCTAATGTTTCTTATCGTTATAAAGAGCTATAGAAACACGATAGAAACTAAAAACTTTAATCTAAATTCATCTCGTATTTGATTGGTTGAAACAGCTTTCTTCGCTCGTCTTCTATTGGCCGATCATTTCGCCTTCTTGCGGTCGATAAGAAATGTGACTGTATGACTGCAATTTCATCCAAACGCATCTGCCGGCAGCTTCTTGACTAGTGTCGATAACGCAGATCGTTACACTTTAATATGTTTCTCTCTATAGTATTTGTATATATAGGTTTCAAGCACGGTGGTTTTAAACTGTTTGTGGAAGGGATCGTTTAACCGTTTCGCCTTCTCGGATATTCCTTGGCAGTAAGGAAAATGGCGCCGCTATGGATGGTGATGTCGTTAGCGGTTTCTTTACTTTTAACACCTTTCCTTATGTTTTTGCTTGCCATAATCTTTTTGGCATCTATCGGAAAGTCACTCGGCGTTAGAAGATTATATATAAAATTGCTGCTAACACTATTTGAGGTAAGAAAATGAGTGAATTCAATTTACAATACTTCTCCGGTTAGAGACACATCATGAGCCTATGAATTGAAAACATGATAAACATTTTATGATTTTTTTTCTCCTTTTTTTTATAGAAAAGGTACGAAAGATTACATGATCTTTTAATATCAAATTCATTTATGAAATTTCTAGAACGAAATACGTATTAAACGTAACGATATTGTTTTTCAAATATGAAAAATTGCAATTAACTTTGAGGTAGACATTTTGAATTTTATTCATTCATATATAACCGATTTAATTTGAATGTTAAAATTTGCACTAATCTACAGATAAAATATTTAAAGGTTTATGCATCGTTTTAAAGCGATGGTCAATAAAATACGTGACTACTATTAAACCAAGTATGTTTCATGCATTGTTTACCTAACGATCAACAAGTAGCAGCAATTCGATATTTAATTTCATTTTTTAGTTTTCCCCTAATTTATTTTCGATACAATGGAAACTCTGATTTCATAAGATATATAAAATTTGGTAGTTGGAATTGTATTCCGGGCTACCACGTTTTTCTGACAGTTAAAGTAAACGTAAGTTACGCAAAGTAATTATTATACTTAATTATGAAAACTATGGTATCAAGTTTATTCGTCCGATCATAAATTTCTAACATTTAATTCCATAATCAATAAAAAGCGCAAATAAAATATGTTAATAAAACATGCAAAAATCTAATTAAATATATTGTTACTACATAAATATTCTTTATCATATATATAATATATTTTCAAATCGTGTATTTTAATTTCTAATTTTTATCTTTAGTAAATATGTTTTTATTCCCGTTTGTATAAATTATTAGTCAAGCTCCTAAATTATCGTCTGGTAGAACATCAGTGCAATTCAAAGAATATTTTATTTCCGAATCACTTTTAAATTTATATGTTAACATGATTCTTTTATTCATAATTCATATGAACTATATATATTATATTGATTAATTATATTATATATAATTTAATATACATATTAGATATATTATGTATAATTATAATAATTTACATTTAATATAATTATGTTTTTAATATATATATATATATTAAGATATTCAATTGAAATTAATCGAAGCGTGCTTTGGCGTATCTCTTACGATGTTACATCGTACATGACGAATTTGTATCGATTTAAAGCCGTTAAATAGCGAAATCCTAATGTTGGAACGATTTGTGCGACTGAAGAATAAAATCTAACATTTTCAAGTTTGCGTTTTAGTACACTTGTACACGTTAAATTTTTGACAGGAGGAATTTTGCGACGTACGTTCAAATATTTGTCTCGCTAGTTAGAAATACGTGATCGTTATTCTGGTAGTTTCGAAGTTAAAAATCGTCGAATTTCACGATTGTTTTTCGATGCCATTCGAATATTAATCGCGTTGAATACGATTCAACGTACAATTCAACGTATTCGAGTATTCTATTATCTCTACGTACTTTATTTGAACAAATACAATGTGCGAAATTGAAATTAGAGTGCTATTAAAAAATATAAACTAGCAAAACCATGATTATATCTTCTCGCTTTAATCGTATTTTTCTCAGTGTCCCGAAGGTCTAGTTTAGATAAATTCTGTGACCGGATTTGAATATAGCGTTAAAATCTACAGGGAATAATGTATAACAAAATTCGGGGAAATATTCAGTCACACATAGATAGTAATGGATAAATTCCAATTTTTTTTATAAAATGTCAACTTGAACATAAGCTTTCAAGGTCAAAAAAACTTGTTAACGATGTTTTCTCTATATTTTTCTCTTATTCTATTTTCTCGTTCTCTTATTTAACTTTAACCTGAAACAAAACTCATCACTCTACCTTCCTATTCGAATAGGAATTTCCACGATCTTGACACAAAAATGAGCATTCTGTTCCACTGCGCGCTAGATATCAGATTATTCAATTTGTAGTTCATAGTCTGTTCGAGAAGATATGTTCAATATAACACGAAACTCGTATTTACATGTGTTAGGAACGTTAAATTTGTATCCAGAAATAAGTATTGCACGTGAATGTCATATGGATATGCCGATTGATAACGTAGATTATCTATATTCTATATGTCAACATCTTATTTAATTAAAAACGATGTACTGTTCGAAAGTCTTGATGATTTATGATTTTATAAGGACAATCATATTTTTTAGAAAATATTTCCATACAGTGTTATATAGAAATGCATTTTTATGTTTTATTATTTCATTTATTTATATTATATAATTTTTTTCGTTAGTAATAAACGTGTGTAATTATTCATTATTGAAATTTCTCTTCTTTAGAAAACTAATTATTCTAGTTTATCGGAGGCCGTTCACCGTACGCATGTCACGATAATACGTGGATCTCCTCCTTTGTTTGGAGAACAGACAAATCGGCGACTCTACAGTTTCGCATAACGAACACGCCGAATGAATAACATATGAAACACTATTCGATTGTCGGTTACATCGTCTAGATTTTTGACATGGCTCGAATGACGTTACCAAAATACCTTGAAAAATGAATATTAAGCAACATCCTATACAAAAGTATTTGATAATAAGTTTGCTAATAAAAGTAGTTAAACTTAAATAAAAATGTTGTATTAAGCGAGGTACATTACTAACATTCCTTATGTGTTATATAATCGTCGGATCAAGCTATAAATAATAAAATATAGAGGCATTTTACGAAACATCTCGTACGATGATCTTATGTATTCTCTACGTTATTTGAATACTGGCAAAGATAAAAATTTATCGCAATACGTATACGATTTACAAAATGTGCGATGAATGCCTTTCAAGATGTTCTTTTAGTTTAGTAATTACATATGCTGGAATATGCGTTATATGCAGAATGAGAACGATGACGTTTCACCTTATTTGTTTATATATAGGTGTGATATGTATGTATATTAATTTTCATTCTTCACGATCTTCTCAATCTTGATGGCGAATTAATTAATGGAATAGATCTCGATATAACGATAACGATGATTATGCAATTACAGGCGGTAGACCGAAGACGCGACGTTCTAATTGAAAGGTTGTGCAAGATGCGTACAAACTCGTCAACCTTTTCTTTGATCACATATTTTTAACATGGTTACAAGACAAAGTTTGTGACGATGATATGTTTGCAGCTGAACATGGTGCGGAGATTGAAGAATGACGTACCATCATTTTATCGGAAGAATTTCGTCTAAATTTTAAAGACGCGTGAAAAGAAGACAGCGTATGAAAATATTTGAATACCGGTAGATATCTGTCATGGATATGGCACGAGCAACGGTTCGAAATCTCATTAGCATAGTAATGAGACTCGACTGTCATAGCCGTATTGGAAAAACTTGATAGAAATTCAGAAAGGTATATAGAAATCGCAAGATATGGGATTATCTTTAACACTTAATATACGCTTAGGATAATACAAATTTTTTACTAAATACGTGTTCGCAATAAATAACTTATAATTTTGATACACATTTTTAGATTTGTTTCAGTTCTCCAATATGGTCAGTCGTGTTTATTTACAGCGCTGATGAAAATTCAGAATGTTTTATATAACACGTACGATACATACGTACATATATACGTACACAAAAGATTTTTATCGTAGGTATATTCTATCGAGTAGTTTGCGATTATGGAAAGGCTACGTGCAATAAAAATTGAACTATAATCAATTTGAAAAGAACTTTGCACGAACAAGATGAAACATCTACGATATCTCGAACATGCGACGCATACTCCAGCGTAATTATAATAAAATTATCGTGAAAAAAGACCAAGAGAATGTATTAAAAAGCGATTGTTCAAACATTTTATATGCGTGTTGCGATAAAAGAGTACTTTATCTTCGCAAATAATCGAATAACTCGATAAATACATTACATTATTATGCGGAATGCTGTGTAAAATACGCATAAAAATCTTTTTTCCCATACTATTAGAAATCATGGACATCAAGTACAAAGTTCAAGAAATTTGTCTTTTGTTGAAACATATTCCTTATCGATTCTCTTCTCATCAACGTTATCGACTATCGTGATGTTGCAATTAACCATATGATCCGTTAAATTTCAAGAAAGCACGTTTCAGTGAAAGGAGAAAATATAATTCTTTCGAAATTCTACATTTTGCCATAGATATAGCAACAAAATTTCGTTTTCAGATACGATTAACGCGATAATATTGGTAGAGAGGTTCCTTTATCAGAGATATTACAAGTTTAACTCAATGGAAGATGTATCTTGTCCTTGATGAACTTTCCATTTAAGATATATGCCTATCTTTTACCAAAAGAACAAAGATAGATTAGTTAAGTACAAAGTGTACAGATATCGTCAGACGACAGTGGTTTTTGTTCTTTTTTATAAACAAAGCTATTACTCGTGTGGAAGTAATTAGTAATGTTATCTAAAAAATAATTCGGATGATTTGAAACAAATGATAAATGTTTCACCGTATCTTAAGAGTTGATATTTAAATAAATTTCTTACAACGCTTGTTTATTTGCGCCTATACCAACAAAGATGTATACGAAGTGTGTAATTAATAATTATGTTACGTGTTTAATGAAACCAGTCGTTTTTGTTCGAACATATGAATGATCAATAGCTGTATTGAATTAGTTTCATTGAACTTAATATTTATGATTTATTATCAATTTGATTGATAAGCTTGGTAAGTTTAACCATCAAAGAATTGATGAAATTATTCGGTTTTATCAGTTAGGAGGACATTAGCCTGCCTGTTTACATAATCTTTTAGTAAATAATGGGCACTAAATATTTTAATTGCGTCTCCACGCTATAATATGAATTTTTTTTAGAAAAAATTTTGTTCAAAAATTTCTGTTGGAAAAAAATATTTAATTCCAAACTATGAATATTTTTTTATATTTTATAACTTACTGTAACAATCTTTTCCAATTGTAAAGCAGTTTTAAAAAAGGAACGAGCATAACAAAGTATTCAATTTTACATAAATCTCATAAATAAAGAAAAAAAGCATCGTTTACCTTTATTCTTATCACCGATAACTATTAAAGGATCAAGGTCGGAGTAAAAATTATTGTTATTAAAAATATTCGTATTTTAGCTTATAGTACTTAGCGTTTTGAGTAATTGTTTCTTGCAAATTATAATCAGATTGACTAATTTCCGATTGTCTTTCTTGCTTTGTGTAAAGACCATTTTATAAAAAGGTGCTTCGTAATAAGAAACGCATTCCTTAGGATCGTTTAAGCTTAAATAATTATAGCGTATGTATTGTTTTTATACTTCAGTATGGCAGACAAAACATAGAAAACGTGAAAAAGAAGAATGGTACTTGGAAGCAAAATGACGAAGACACGGACGAGGAGTACGAGTCAAGGCACGTCGAAAAGCAGAATGTGCAAAATTGGAAAACGGAGAGTATGCAGAATGGAGTGAGCAGCAACGTTATAGCCAGATCGACGGATTTGATTTTGGTACCCGAGCCAGAAATGCAGAATCATAAAAATCATTTGGAGGAAACGAAAACGGAGAATTCACAGACACCTACAACAAGTGCGAACAAAAACGAGGTAATTTTAATTCTACGTGTTTAATATATATCAAGAAAATATATATACGTATCTATGATTACTTGTACAATGGATCGAGAATATATTTTTGTTGCAGACTCTCATACGTAGAGATTCGTTTGAAACCCTGAAAAGGGAGTTCAAACCTGCGATCTGTTTGGATTACATTAAAGCTGGTGTAGAAGCTATTATAGAAGATGAGGTGACATCTCGTTTTGAAGCAGAAGAATTGAAGGTAATTTCTATTTCTCTAGATCTATAGATATATATGAATTATTATATAGTATAATGATATATTTTTTCTAGAATTGGAATTTGTTAACTAGAACAAATAGACATTACGAGTTCATCTCCTGGAAGTTAACAGTGATATGGATATGTGGATTTGTTATGCGATATTGTTTTCTTCTTCCCTTGAGGATATTCATTTGTTTTGTAGGGGTAAGTTCATTGATTCTCTTTTAATAATAAATTAATAGTATTTAAAAAAGTTGAAACAAATTGGTAGGATGCATATACACTCGATTAATTTCTTATTTCTACATTTATTTTTATTTTAAGATTCTGTTATATATTTACCACGAATCTGTTTTGAAATTGTCTGTTTCAATACCAAATATAAATTTAGTATTTGCAACTCGACTAATATCAAAGGTTCCTAGGTACTGTACATTGTAATTGCAACGTTTCTTATTGGCTTCCTACCAAATGGTTTTATTAAGAAATGGACATACAACAAGGCTAGTCTCATAGCATTCAGGATAATGTCGCAATCTTTATCAGCGACAATTACAATTCATAATCCAGAGAATAAACCAAAACCAGGAGGAATGTGTGTGGCAAATCACACTTCCACAATCGATGTGCCTATCTTATCCACACAGACAACATTCTCCTTGGTAATGAGGCATTAACGAAGATATCAATCTTTTGTTTTCAAAATTTGCTGTTGGGAATTTGTGATGATGTCTTGTTGTTTGTAACTAACTAATCTCTGCATAATATGGTGATATCGTTAAAACAAATTCGGAAATTCTGATGTATTAATCCCCTACATTAATACGATTTATAACTGCCCACTGACCGAATTAAAGTACATTGTTAAATGTTACAGGTAAAACGGTATCCTGTAACATTGCTTTGCAAGTAAAGCTAGTCAGCATTGATACTAAAAGAAAGATCCTTTCTTAGATACAAAGCTTGTGATTTACAGGTGATGTGGCTGACTGCATGTACAGCGGTAGTCGGCTATGTTCCAGAGGGTAGTTTCAAGCGATGGCTGAATTACAAAGTCTCCATAATGTGCTTCGGTGTGTTGTCGAGTGCTCTATCATCAGTAATTACGTATCATAATCCGGAGAATCGTCCTGTTAGGGGTATTTGTGTGGCAAATCATACTTCACCTATAGATGTTCTGATACTCATGTGCGATAATTGCTATTCCTTGGTACGTTTTTGTTGTTCTTCGTCTAATAAGCTAATAGTTCCAGCATTATTTATCGATATGATAACTCGTCCTTTGTAAACTTTTTCGGGTTTTTTTGAAATTTGCTTTATATTGATCTTATTCTGTTATTATGATGTTGTAGTTGTGGGATGTGTGCATGAAAATATATTACTCTAATATTATGCAAAAAGCGATCTGAAATATTCAATAGGAAATATTATTCTAGATAAAACTTGCTTCAAACGAATTTTGCTTAAAATTTGCTTTATCTTAATATCATGTGCAACGCGATTAATATTATTCCATAGAAAATATTATTTTAGGTGAAATTTGCTTTAAATGAATTTTGCTTGAAATTTGCTATATATTTATTTTTGTCTAGTTATTATTGTTATTGTGATGTTATTTTTGTTTACATTGCATAAAAATGTATATGCGAAAATGTATGATTTATATTATTCAAATTTTATATTTTAGATAGGTCAGAGACATGGTGGATTTTTAGGTATTCTACAAAGAGCTTTAGCACGTGCTTCGCCACATATTTGGTTTGAACGGTGTGAAGTTAAAGATAGAGAAGCAGTTACAAGACGGTAAATGTTAATCGGCGTGCTGTTAACATATTTTCTTTATAACATTAAAATTTTCATACATGCTTTATAGATTAAAAAAACACGTGTCTGATCCTACAAATCCACCGATACTTATCTTTCCTGAAGGCACTTGTATAAATAATACATCAGTTATGCAATTTAAGAAAGGAAGCTTTGAAGTTGGTGGAGTAATTTACCCTGTTGCAATAAAGGTAATTGTGTACGTATTCGTGTAAAATGGTATTAATTACCTTAGGTAACCAATCTTATTCTTTTTCTTATAGTATGATCCAAGATTTGGGGATGCATTTTGGAATAGTAGTCGATATTCAATGATACAATACTTATATATGACTATGTCAAGTTGGGCCATAGTATGTGATGTTTGGTATCTTCCTCCGATGTATAGGAACGAGGGAGAGAGCGCTATTGATTTTGCGAATAGAGTAAAGTCTGTGATAGCAAGACAGGGTGGCTTGGTCGATTTACAATGGTAACATTTTTTAGATAAAAAAAAAATATCATTCATCATTATATTATATAAAGAGAAACAATTGAATCTTTTTAATTAAATTTTTAGGGATGGTCAGCTTAAACGAATAAAGCCAAAAAAGGAATTACGAGAGAAGCAACAAGAAGAACTTAGTAAACGACTTAAAGACGAATAAAGTCGAATATGAATCGTCTCTAGTCCCTCTTTCACGATCGATATAATGTGTGATATTTTGCTTAAACAAGAATATTTTACCTGATGTGCTGTTTTATCTTCATCGTGGACATTTATCTGTGCTAAAAGGGGATGATAGAGCGTATGCATGATTTAATTTGTTTAATTTTACAAATGTGATACATTGCGTCATGTTAGATTATTTTTTATACGATGAAAAATTGGTAAATTTCTACAGTAACATTTAAATTCATCACAAGACGATTATTGCAGTATAAACAATTTATCTTAATATTATGATTGAATTTAAATATGAAATATCGCAGGTACCACATTTGTCAATTTTTAATACCAATATTACATAACGAGGCATTACAAATTTATTATTTATACATAATGAAGTGTTTAATATGGAATGGCCGATGGTGTGTGACTTTCTG